>PVHY01000379.1:183819-245583 GCA_004024945.1 Uropsilus gracilis | reverse complement strand
GGGGGGGGGCATACCCTATCAAAAGAACAATGCTTACTCTGACAATATTATAGAATTGTCATGTAAACCTAATGAAATAATGCATAGCAGATTTCCACTTAGGCCTAAATCAGGCTCAGTGTCAGGTTTAATCTAAGCATAATGGATGGTCTGCTCAAAGAATCTATGTGCTTGGGTTATATATCTCAACAGGAAGAAGGAGGGGAAAAAAATTAGACCAAAATAGGTAAAAGCAAAGCATTCTCTCCACATGCATAAAGATCACAGCATTCTTTTCACAACTCAATGGTTAGGAAGGATATTAGCTTTCTTCTGGTGCTCAGTCACTGGTGGGCATTTTTAAAGGAGAATAGGCAACATTAATAAAGAAACTAAAATAGACAAAAAAAAATAAAGGACATCTTATGACAGCAATAGCTGACATACAATAATATAAGATGGGTTCAAATATCTCCTTGGGACTCCCAGAAACACCAAGGTGGAAGGTGTTTGCTGAGATGGGGGCAAGATGCCAGCACATTGTTTCAATGTTACTGTCACCTACTTTTATCTAGAGAAGAAAAACTAGATTATTCATTTTATAATGCCTTTTCAAACTGCAAGGTTCTTTTCAAAAAGAACATCATATCATACTTTTAAAGTGGTAAAACCTCTGGGTGTATCTTTTCTAGTATAGATATACAATTTTAAAAGAAAGTGCATTACAAATATATCTGTCTCATGAAACCAATGTGCAAATCCGGACACTATTGAAACCTAGAGAAAAGTGTTGCCATACTTTTTCTGCTGAACAAGCTTCTGTCTATTTTTAGATGTGTACAGGAGGACTGTTCTTGAATAGCTAATTAAAAAGCTGAGGGGGAAAGTCAATGCAGGGGGAATTCTTTTGATTAACTTATACACTGCATTTAGTTCCTCTGGAATAATCTACATCATATACAGAGCATGCACATGCCAGTGCTCTTTTTATCAAGCATCTTTTTTGGGAAAAGAGAAGGGAGGGCTATAAAAAATATTAAAGAATCCTTTCTTCCCTCTTAAGCAAATTCCTTTTGTCACTTGTGCCTAAATTTATAATCTTGGAAACCACCAGTCTGCAAGATGAATTTTCCTGAAGCTCCAGTATGATGAACTTTGCCCAAAGTTAAAGTTAACATGTTTTATGCATGATTTTAAAGTCTAGATGAATATGCGAAACAAAACCACATAGACAGTGCCTTTCTCACTTCTGCAGACTAATTATGGTCAATGCTGTTTGCCTGACAGAATTCCAATTCTGCTCTTATCCTAAATCTCGAATGGATTGTTCTTAATGCACATAAATGCTTACTTCCAGGGTGCTAGGATGGGCATAAGATGGGCCTTGCTTTCTATAAATGTCAGTTATTGCATAAATATCTCAAACAACAAATGAACTAATTTCGTAACAAAACCTGATACATGGGAGGTAATAAAGAAACATTCAGGTTAGTTGTTGATTTTACTCAAGAAATGACTACTAATTGTTAAGCCTGTGTTAAGTGACGGAAATAAGTTAGTGAAGACATGAAACACAGGTCTCCCCCAAAATGCTCACTCAGACAGAACCCCCCCCACCAAGTTGCCTAGAACAAGCCTTCCTAAAAGTTGTCTTTTGGGTATGTCAATTGATTTAAGTTCAATTAAGGTCCCACAGGAGAAATTTTTAGTACTGCTTTACCTAGAAAAAAAAAGAGGAGCAATATTCAGATTTAGGGTTACCTCCAGAAATAACTTTCTTATCAGTGAAACCCATCTATATGGCAAGGAAAAAAGTTAATTTTAGTACATCTGGTCCTATCATTGGGTGAATCCTTCTCTTTCCTTGAAGTCTCAGTTTCCTTCAGTCAGGACATAAGCCCTCATTTTGCCCCATTTACTTTTGATTATACATCCACATGGATTTGCCATATGACTTTTTTTTCCTTACAAATCTGATGGTAACTTAATAGTACTACTGGCATGAGAAGACCCCAGAGAATAATATTTTTTTTTCATTTTCCCTCAAAGTCCTTCCCCTGAGGGAAACGACATGCATAGCAAACACAGAAACCAGTACAGATAGTACGCACAAATAGTGTCAAATTCTATTAAAATAATACAGACCAATTAAGTATCCAAAGATATGAATCAGGTGAAAATCTTAGGGCAGAGAAGCCCTCGCAGTGAGAACAGATATGTCTTGAAGAGGTAGTGAGCCTAGAAGATGAAGAGAAATCTTGGAGCAAAGGGATACAAAGACCATGAAAACCCAGAGCATGCTTTGTAAGGTTTTCTAATCCCTGATCAATGTCAGGTCTACATCAGAATAGAAGTGATAGCCACTGGGAAAACAAATTTTAGTGGGAAAAGGATACAAAATAGTTTATGTTTGGAGATAACTCTGATTGAGAATTCTGAATGAGAAAAGTGGCTGTACCAGAAAAGAGCAAGTCAATGGGAAAGAGAGTTATTGACTGAACCAATGGGAAGTTGTGAGGAGTGGTTTTTTTTTTTTTTTTTTATTTTCTTCCAATTTTTAGTATAACTGTAAGGAATATGGTCCTGTGATTTTTTTTTTGATTTTTTTTTTTTAAGAAGTCTTTTCCTAGGAAGGTTGCTAAGGAGACTAAAGAAAACTTAGAAAAATGACTTCAACATTTTATGCAAATTTTATTTAAATACCAAAGAGGTAGAGTCTGGAGTACTTCAATCACCATAAGGAAAAAAATGTCTAAGTAAGAAAAGGTCACAGAAGGGGCATGTGTATGTGGTGTGTGTGTGTGTGTGTGTGTGTGTGTGTGTGTGTAAATAAGTGAGTGTATGTATATGTATGTTGTAGTTGTCTGCTTTTAGCACACAGAAAGAAGGATGATTGGTAAGACTCACACAGACTAATAGATGAAGAATTTGCCTAATTTGTCTAATAGTTGTAACTCACAATTAGAGAAAAGTTAAAACTAGCCAAGTTTTTGTAAGGTAGCTGAGAAAAAGCTAGTTAAAAATGGAAAGATTAAACTCATTTGAGAAAGAGAGCAAAGCCTAGTGATTGGAAAGACTGTCAATAGCGATGACTTAGATTTAAGAGGTCTTTTGACTTTAATATTAGATAAAAATCAAGAGTTATTTAAAAGCTATTAGACCTTGGAAAAGTTCCTTGAATCTTTATGAGTTTTGGTGTCTTCGACTATAAAATTAGGAGGAAAAAACTCATCCTGCCAGTCGTGACTGTAAAGGTTAGTTACCCACCAACAAATTCATTTTCTCTTTGCATAGCTGGAAATCCTTGGAAAATAACTATCTGATCTAGGCTGATATTATTCAGTTTGCTACTAAACTCCTTCCCCTCCCCACTCCCACCACCCTTGCTTCCACATTTGATCCTAAGAGTTCTTTATGACTAATGTATTATTTCCCAGGCTGTTTTCCTTTTCCTGTCAGGTAGGTAAATGTCAAGGATGCTAATGGACCACAAAAGAGAGGAAGTCTGAGTTCTAGAATCACCACATAGAGGATCAAAGAATGAGAAAGCCTTCAGTTTGAATCATTAAATTAGCTAACTCACTAAAATCAAGCAGTAATGTTAGAGCAATTTTATATAAATCTGTATTGACATAACCATTATGTGTGTTTATCATAAACAATTCAAATGATGCATTGTCCAATATTTTTAAAAGATATCAAAATGCTGAAATGAAAATGCCAAGTTCATTATATTTTCTTCATGAGAACAGCTTCAAAAATCTAAAAATAAAAATCCATGTTTTAAGACATATATTTCCAAAACAGTTATCAATCATCTTTATGTCAGGAGGTAAATTTAATTTGTGAATCTCTAATTTTTATGTTCCTAGATAATTTCAACCTGATCCCATAACTAGTTCCATAACTAGTTCAAAACTCAGAGCCCAAGTACTTGAAAAGTGAATGCATTGAACAAACATTAAACAAAGCAGTTCTCAAAGGGCAGTGTTACTTTCACAGTTTTTTTTTTCCAGAAACTTGAGGTTATTTGATGGTTGTCACAATGATTATGGGAAGTCTTGGCATTTCAGGTGTAGGGCTCTAGGGGAATGTTAAACATCCTGCAACACAGAGGCCTGTCCTGAACATTAGAGAACTGTCTTACATTTGACAACTGTGAAATATTCTGGGAGAAACCTGTAGTTGAATAATCTCTATGTAATATTGGAACCAAGACTCTATTTTGCATGTGTATATATGCACAATATGCTTTGATTCTATAGAACTTTTCATAAATACCATTGTGTTAATCAACAACAAAATACTTTCTTAATAAATCTACCAAGATTTGAGCCATACTTTTGGAAATGCTTGTTAACAATTACAACAATCTTATAAAATATAAGTTGCCAACATTACATTCTATGTATTTTTAGTTGTTGCAGTATCACTACGTTTGTGTGTGTATGTATACACAGAATCTGTGTATTAGCCAGTATTTCAATAAACAAAAATAAAAAAATAATCATATTTGAATGAATGCTTTCTTTTTAAACCTAAATGTATTTCTACAAATATGTGCAAGTATCTAAGAGCACATTATGCCTTCTAGTCTACTTGTCTTATCCCTTATATATCCATATTATTTGATTAAAACTGTTGTCTTATTTTTCCTTTGCATTAGAGTTAGAATATAATAATATAAAAGTGCATGTGGATAGGCTTTACTACTTAAATTTGAGAACAATAAATAGGCTATTTCAAATGATCTCTTTTTTTTTACGTAAACTGGAATTTATTAAGAATGGAGCTAATGGTAGAAGGTACAGTTTTTTTGTTGTTTTTTTTAAACATCAAATAATTTATTTAAATATAAATTTCACATCTTTGTAGTTCCTGGGATTCACCCCCCCAGCCTCCCTGATCATTGCCCCTCTGTCCCTCCCCCCCAACCTGGAGTTGTGTACTTCAATTTGGTTGTTAGCTTTTTTGTTGTTGTTGTTTGTTTTTGACTTTTCTTCATAGCTTTTTGATTATCTTTCCCAAGTCCCATATAATAGTGAAACCATTTGGTGTCTGTCTTTATCTTTTTGACTTGTTTCTGATAATATGATTTCTTCTAGGTGTGTCCATGTTATCATAAATTCATCTAAATTTGTCATTTTTAATTGATGAGTAATATTCCATTGTGTATATATACCATATCTTTTTCATCCATTTATCTGTTTTGGGACATTTGGGTTGTTTCCATGTCCTTGCAATTATAAATAGTGCTGTAATAAACATGCAACCACATATATATAGTCAACTAATGTTTGAAAAAGGAGGGAAAAATTTATATTGGAACAAAGATAGTCTCTTCAATAAATGGTGCTGGGAAAATTGGACTAAAACCTGCAAAAAATGGACCAAGACAACATCCTCACACCATGCACAAAAACCAACTAAAAATGGATAAAAGACTTAAATGTCATAATGCCGAAACCATAACATACATAGAGGAAAACTTGGGCAAAACCCTCCATGAATTACAATTCAGAAATCCTTTTCTAGAAACATCTACAGATGGCAAAATAATTGAAGGAAAACATAAACAGATGGGACTACCTCAAACTAAAAAGCTTTTGTACAGCAAAAGAGACAATAGAAAAAACTAAAAGAAGTCCATCAGAATGGGAAAAAAAATTTGCCCTCCACAAGAGTGATAAGGGTTTAATAACAATGATCCACAAGGAACATACACAATTGAACAAAAACAAAACAAGAAACCCAGTCAAAAAATGGGGAGAAGAACTAAAAAGATACTTCTCCAAAGAGGAAATACAAATGGCCAATAGGCACATGAAAAATTGTTCAATGTCACTAGCAATAAGGGAAATGCAAATCAAAACCACAATGAGATACCACCTTACACCAGTGAGAATTGCCCACATTAAAAAAAACAGGCAACAACAAGTGCTGGCGTGGATGTGGAGAGAAAGGAACGCTCTTACACTGCTGGTGGGAATGTAAACTGGCCCAACCACTATGGAAAGTGGTGTGGAGGACCCTCAAACAATGAAAATGGAACTACCCTTTGACCCAGCAATCGCTCTTCTGGGAATCTACCCAAAGGAGACCTCAGTACGGGTACAAAGGGACACAGGCACCTGCAACAAATGATTTCTTATCAAAAGGGAGGTGTTAGGGCTCACCAGATTAGTAAGTACCTGACTGTCTATTGGAAAATAGATAAATACTAAGAAGTACCTCCTAGTTTAAGGAGCAAAAACCTAGATTAGACACAGATATTTAACAAACATAGAGACAGACATGAGGAAAGTACAAAAGACACACAGAAGGGAGGCACTTCCTTTAGTTTTAGGAATGTAGCAAGTACCATCATTGCCCTTTGACATTCATCATTACTCTACCTGCTGAGAAGTCATCACTGCAAATACCTGTGAATCTGTCTGCAAACTTTTGTTGATGAGAGCAGCATGTTTAGCCCATGCTTAGGAGAGCTAGAATTGCTGCTGAGATGACTACTTTCCAAGAATAGCTCTTAACTGATGACGGGAGAGTATTGGTATCTAGGTATCCCTGTTTCATCACCTTGCAAGCAGAGTTTTAAAGACATTTTCCATGTATTTTTTTCAGTTTCCAAAGTGATTGAGCCCCATTTTCTCACAGTGGTATTCTGTTTATTAATGCCCTGCACTAATTCCCTTATATTCCACATAGCTGCTCCTATATATCCTAGATTCACCTCCAAGATAAAATATTTGAACTCAGGTAGTTAGAGTACTACTCAATAAGTTCAACATGTAGTATAAATGATTTGCACTTTGCTTTCAAATCCATGTTACTTGCTCTCACTTGTATCTCTAAATACTGTATCCCAGACTTCTTTATTAACTGACATATAGTTGATTTAGGCAATGGAAGTGAGTGGTGGGGGAAGGAAAGACATAGAGAGGAAAAATCTGTGTATTTATATTTCTCTCATTCTACTATACCAGTTGTTGTGCTTTCTCTAGCTACGTTCCAAAAGAGAGGCAACTTTGTGGTCTCTGGTTCCACCTATCAGACACATTCCATCATTCTAGTTCTTGCAAGACAATCCCAGTTCCTAGTCTTTGATAAACCATCTGTTTCTTCCAGCATGGATGTATCATGGAAATTAAAACACTTGAGTATTATTGGAATATTTAATGTAAGATAGTGAGATGCAAAGAATGACCTGGAAATGTAGGAAGTAAATAGATGAAGAAGTTCAGAAGCATGTTAAAGAATTTTTCCTGTTAAGTAAAATTTTCAGATTTTAAAAACTATCTTATTCTACTTTGTTTTGTTTTTTAAACCTATCAGAAAAACTATCATAGTGTTGACTTAAGTCCATATGAATCCTTACTTTTAAATTACAAGAGTCTTTCTGTATCATTTAGTAACACAATATTCATTTCCTTTGGGTAACATAATTAATCCCTATCATAGGGAATTTAGGGATTTTTTTTTAGATTTTATCCACACCTATGAAATTTAAGTAGAAAATAAAGAGATGTGCATTGCCAATACAATGTAGTGACATGGCATCAGACTGGAGATCAGAAAACACAAATTTTAGAATTTGATCTTTCACTTTGAAATGATGGTGATGATGATGATGATGATGATGATGATGATGATGATGATGCAGACAAGCAAATCAAAAGAACAAAACCACTGGAGATTATTGAACATCTGGATGGATAGCTGCCCTCACAATGATGCTTGACTCTTATCAGAAGATTATCGATCAAAAGTCAGATGACTATGAGGCAAAACAGTTTCTAAACATAGTTACTATTTTACTCTTTCAAGGAAACAGAACTGAAAGACTATACAGAACTAATCATATTAAAATAATTTAGGGGATTAGAAGGCAATCTTCTACTTCCTGTTCCCTTCTTCCCATCACTTAAAAAGGAGAGTACTCCACAGAGTGGTAGCTAAAACCATAAACTGATAAACCAAAGAATACTAAAGACCAAAAATTTAATACACACATAGAGTTACAATTTTTATTTTCTGTGTTTTCAGAGGTATGAATAATGTGTTGCCAAGACTGTTAACTTAGTAGGTACTAAATTTATTTTAATCAGGATTTTTTTTTTAATATAGAAGAAAGTCTCTAGATGCAGTGTTATTATTTTCAGGTGCTGTTCACATAAGCAAGTCTCAGGAAAAGTCATGATGTGTTAGGAACTAAATTAAATCAACTTTGACAAAAATTGCATTAGATTGATGTGAACATAGAGGGGGTAAGTATTGTTCAGTCATTTGTACAGAAGATCCAAGTGCTTTCAAATCCTCATATCCTGTGTACACTGAACCTTCTTCATTACAAAAAAAATAAAAGTAGTTTCCTTTGTAGGAGATTGGCAATTTCCCTGGCATTACAGTATGACATTTTCCAAAATAGGCTGTCAAAAACTAGGGCATTGAATTGCATGCTTTGCCAAGTAGTTTCCCTTCTGACTTATAAAAACAAGTGATATTTCATCCTTTTTTACTGGATACAACATAAACTGAACTCTATGGGTTTTCATCAAAGTGATATAAAATCGAGGAATTCAAAGAATGGCTATTAATGTGCTTCTGCTCTAAATAGAGCCTATAGTTGCTATATTTTTGTTCTAAGAGAGAAGATTAAATTTTTAATTTTTATCCTGAAATGGGTTTAAAGAGAGATTGGTTATTTTCAAAACCTTGGTATTCCTGAAAGTCAACAGTGGAGCTAGGAAACCATGAGAAAAGAGGCGATTGAGTCAAAATTAAATGTATAGTAAAGTCAGCACGCTGAAGAAACATGCATAGGTTCAATTCACAATGAATCGAAAGCCATTTTGCTTAGTGAAGTCAGCATAGTTAATTCTCAAAATAAGCTCCTTCCAGTGTGTGCACTAATCTCAAATCTATGTCCAACGTGTCTCTGGCTTGAAAATACAATAATTTTCAAACTTTAATGTACAGAAAAATAATTTGGAAAACTTGTTAAATACAGATTTCTGGTACCTCAGAAAAAACATTGGAGCAGGTCCAAGTAACTGCATTACCTGGCATTGTTGATACAGGTAGTTTAAGACCAAAGCATTTTTTTTAGGACAAAGCTATGCATAATATAAGGAAGCACATGATAATTGGTTATATAAGCACACAATATTTTCTTCTATTTCCAAGTGTCAGCTACCATTGTGATTCTAGAGTTCATGGTCAAATTGCAGTCATTCTCCATTTGAGATATACAAGCAGAATTCCCCATGGAGTCGATAAAGGGTGTCCATTATTGTGTTCCTCCCTGACCCCTGTCCTACTGAAGAAAAACCCCTCTAAAGTGAGGGACTGAGTCAAGTTTGATAGGTGAGTGTTTTCTAAATCTATTAACAATAGTTACACACAGTCAGGATGTAGAATCACTAGAAGAAACTCGAGTCAACAAGCCAGTAAAAATATTAAAGTATAGAACAATGAGTGACTCTCTACTAGGATGGTGCCTCAGGTTAAAGTACATTTGCTGGAATAGATCAGATGGGTCAGAGTCTGGCTCTTCTCCCACTATTATATTTCCATATTCAAAAGATATACACAGTTCTGAGGGTAAAAATATTTAGTCTTATAAGCTTCAAACATATCATCTATAGCATTTATAGATGTTTTTAAAGGCTAGGCTGATTTTAAAAATGTTAATGGTAAAATAACTTCTATTTCTACTTTTTGGCTCTCAAGTAATTATGATATTCTTCCTCAATTGCAGCAACTACATTCTTGCTTTATCAAAAATCATGTCTTGAACCATGAAGACATGCTATTATCTGATCCCCATGTGGCCTGTAACACAGATTCCAAAATTTAGTGCAATAGCAAACAATTCAGAGAGTCAGAGGATGGACAAGTCTACTAAATATCATATTATTAAACAGCCTTATAGATTCCTGAGTGGTTGCAATTTTCCACCATATTTATAAGCTTCATTAAATGGAAGTTTAATAGGATTTTCAATTAATCAGAAAAGAATGTATTGATTCCCTGTGCCATGTAGCTTGTGTCTGCTAGACCTGGCTATAAATCCTGGTTTTAGTTATTATCTTTGTAATTCTGAAAAAACTTTAAATTTTCTAAAATTTCAATTTCTTCCTATACAGAATATTAAAATATTGACTCCTTCTTTAACGTGATGCTGTGAAGATTAAGTTACAATTTCGTATAGTCATAGTCCCAATATGTTTCTTTTTCTTATGTGATTTCAAAGATGTGCACTTGACTGAGTCAGGGGAAGCAGGACTTTTAAACAGTGTGGGTGATTGCTATGGAATTAATATTTGGATCCTTCCCCCACCACCCCCAAATCCATATGTGGGTATCTTTAATACCCAAACGGATGGCATTTTGGAGGTGGAGTCTTTGGGAGACAATTAGCTCTGAATGAGGTTTTGGGATGGGATGCCCATAGTAAAAGTGGAGTCTTTATAAGACACAACAAACCCCAAGCTCTCTCACAGCCATGTGAAGAGATCTAGAAAAGAGCTCTGAAGCAGTACAAAATCACTGAAACATACTGTTGTAACGGCAGCTCAAAGTAACTAAGACGGTGATGTTACTTGACATCCACCCAGTGAGCAAATATCCTAGAGCAAGCACAAGTCTGCTATTTCTGGGGAAAAACTCAGTTTCTATACACTTTATGCATTGTAAGCATTTCCCTAAACAAGTTGTTATTCTAGAATTTAAAAAAGGTTTTTTTCCTAATATGATCTTTAAAAAATTAGTTACATCATCAATTACCCAATTCAAAAAAGAATGATCTGTTTCCACGACAAAGAATAAAAATAACAAAAATCTGGTTATATTGGAGTTAGTGTGAGATTTTGTGATTACCTATAATGTAATGATATAATTTTTTTTAACTTTTCCTGAAGAATCATACTGTGAAAAAAAAGAAAAACTGGCATGACTGCGTTAGAAATAAGAAAATCTATCAAGTCCCTGTCCTGTAATAGGGAAGATGCAGGACTTGTTTTCAATGGCCCTGAGACACAGGTCATTCTAATTGTTTTAGAGCTTTGCATTTTTAGTGTTGGGTAGATTTCATTCATGTACAGAGATTGCTTCTTGGTCCTTGGTACTGAAGCTAGAGAAAGAGGGACTTGACCTTTCTGATAACTCAATGAGAGCCTTGGAATTCTGAAGGGTTGTTTTTCTGCATGGGCATGTGATATCCCTGAGTCAACTATAACCAAGGAGATGAAATTCACTGATTGATCTAATTTAATCTTTTGGAGCTATGATGAAATTGAGCCTATCCAAATTCCACACAACTGGGAAAGTGAGGGAGTATGTTAAAACAACTTATTGCTGGCAAAAAGACTGAAAAATAATCATATGTGTGCTCAGTGCAGAATCTAAGTCTCACAACAAATGTGATTCTATAAGAAAGTTGAAAAATAAATATCCTACTGTATGTTATACATACACATATTACAGCTTATCTGTTCCCTCGTCTTAGCTGTAACTGAATTTCTTACCATTGTTAAGCCCAGAGGAGAACAAAGAGAGAAGAATAAAAGAGAGTCTGCCTTCAATGTTGGTCTTTAAAAGAGAAACAGATGAAATTGTGAGAATATATCATTTGATGCTAAATTCAGTAATACAGATATTGTAGCATTTTAAATTTCTAGCCTTGTCATACATTAAAAATAAGATATCATGTATGACTATATTGTAGTTTATGCAATTTTTTTTCAAAGATGGTGGATTTCGTAGTGCATTTCCAAAATCAGATGAAGGAGACTGTAAAATAGTACAGATTTCAGAGCAAACAAGAGGTTGAGTCTACTCATTTAATCTCCCCTGAAAGATTATAGTTGAAATTATAAATTATCTACTCAGAGGATCTTGGGGAGATTAAATAAAAAGCTATACTTAGTACTGTTCCAAGTACACAGCAAATAATAAATAAGCATTATTGTTACTACCATATAATTTATACCTAACAGTCTGATTTGCCAGTCAGTCTCTTCCAAAGGCAATAAAGATCACATCAATATAATAGTTTGACATGTTCTGGTGAACCAAAATTTTGGTATACACTCACACAACCACATGCACAACCTGTTTCTCTGCAGAGTTGCCTGTGGACCCAGTAGTCTTAGATCAAAATGCTGGAAATTGAAGTCTCTAAAGTCGACACTCAGGCACAGGAAGGAGAATTGCCCACCCTATGGCATTCTGCTTCATCCTGCCCCCATCCACACACATAATTTGCATGAGTAGGTGGTATCAACCCTTTAATCAAATGTGACTCATTTCCTCCCCATATATGAATCAAAAAAGAATAGAACATGACCAGACCCCTAAGCATTAGCTGGGTAATACCATTCTTCCAGGAAGTTAAAGAAATGCACATTAAACATTCAAGAGGATTGTTAAGGAAGGAATACTGTTTGATGGAGTCACTCTGTCATTCTTTCAGAAGCTGTCACAGAAGCTGCTAATGACAGAAATTTAGAATTTTAAGTACTGGAGCATAACAAGCTGATCAAGATGGAAGAACCAAATGTCACCTACAGGCCTCTTTCCTCCTGAAGGGTCCTCAACACAGCTATTAAAAAATGTGGCCCACTTTCTCGGCAGTATCCTCTCCTAGCTTTTTCGTGTCTGCGTGAGATTTCTGTCTTTGCCAGTAAGCCAGAAATAGCCTCTCTTCTCCAATGTGTGCAAGTGTGTGTGGGGGTGGAGAGAAAAAGAGGAGGAGCGAAATGAAAAGCAAATGGAGGCAGATAGGGGAAGACAGCTCCCACAATTCCTTAGGCTTGCAAGGGCACAGGAGGCCCACTCACGCCCCAGATGCCTATATATTGGTGTTCTTCATCTTCTGGCCACCCCCCTTATGAGTCATGACCAGAATCTCCTCCCTTCTCTGCAGGAGAGTAGGAGATTGTTTGGGCTAGAATCAAATAGTCACTGCAGCAGTATACAACAACCACTCTAAGTTAGTGTGTGCTTGTTATCTTCAGAATAACTCTTGATAGTTTACAAATTTATTCACTGAAGTAGCACTGATAAAATGCAAGGCATCTTGACAAATTTCTTGCACATTGCCTACCAGTTTCGAAAGTGCAAGTGTTTACATTTTTTTTTTTACATTTTTAATACACAAAAATATTTACCTGCACCTTCCCCTGGGTCTTTTTTCCCTTATTCCCCTTATTACATTTTATTTCTTTTGGTAGACTTAGGCATTATTCAAGAATACATTACATACAAAGATCCATTTCATTCAGGACAATCATAGCTAACTTGGTATGGAGCCTGCCTGAGCATGAATAAGAGTGTCTGTGGGCATCCCTAAGATAGAAGGCAAGAATTTATCCAATGGATTAAGAAGAGCTGTCCCTGAGTTAACCTAACTACCCATCACTGATGTCTGTATCAACTGCTGGTTTAGAAGTAGATTCTACTCCAAGCGTTCACCCTAATTGGTGTAGAGAAAGGGACCGGGCAGTTATTTGAATGATTCAGCTAAAGTAGCTAAAGTCACCTAACTATGCCAGGTGGTTACCAAGCAACAGTCTCAAAAGCTTCCTGGCAGTTCTCTCTAGAATCTCTCTCCATTTCTAGCCAACAAATATTTGCTTAACTGATGATTTTTACCTCTAATATCTGTCCCTTTTGGCTTTTTCTGGATTTCTATTTGCACTTCAGAAATGTTCAAGAGCTATGTCTTCTTCAAAGTCCTTCATGACAATGCCATACTCCATGGCTGGGAGAAAGAGGTTGGTATTTAACCTAATTGACTCAAATCATCATTTTGAGTCACACAAGTGAGGGGACCCTGACATCCACCCACTTCAGTTTACATGTCTACCACTTTCTCCTCTCAGATGATACCAATATTTAGAATAAAGCAGGAGAATTTGGGGCAATGGAATCTGTTTCAAACAGTATAAAAGATATATCGTGGAAAAGGTAATGAAAATCTCTACTTCCTGATAGTCCTCAAGCTTGTGATGAATCCCACAGTCAAGCTGTCTCCTAATTTGGATATAAGGAAAATATGCTTCAAATCAAGGAATTTTGCAGAAAAATATATGTCTAAAATAGACAAAAACTAAAACAAATAAAAAATAAAGGTTTTGTATACACTACCATTTTTATTTAAAAAATATTTCTTCTTGAGTTTTATTTTGTACTTTTTCAGGGAGCTTCAACATGCATTTGCTAGTATTTAGTGGGCCCCGCATAATCTCTGGAGTCTGAAAGACAAGGTTTTTCACTCCTGCTATTATTTAGTATAAAGCTTGGCAGATGATTTTAAATAATGGTAAAAATGGGATGATGCATACTAGTTAACAAGTTAATAGTGAAATTATTCTGAACTAAGCATTGTGTTATAAATTTTAGACATGCCACATAATTTAATGTACACAAATACCATGTGGCTAGCCTCAGTTTATAATAGAAAAGATAACAATAATGCTATATAAATCATGAGTATGTATTAAAGGGTCCATTATATTTGAAAACTATTCTACTATTACCCTCTATTAATAGATTAGGTGACTGTCATACTATAAGTGTATTAGTCTGACCAAATTCATAAAACTTGTAAGAGCTTTATGATCTCTGTACACAGAGCTGGATCCAATACCACCTTCTTCACAAAACTTGAACTTTAACCAGGAAGAATCAGTATCAAAAAATCCCTGCTGCTATACAGCCCCATATATTAGTTAGGAAATATCAATTAAGTTTAAAAGAAAAATATTTGCATGCTGTAAATCTCTGTATCAGGGATAAGAACTGCATGGAATCTGTATCACCAATTCTTGCTGTCTATGGAAGACATTGTAAACTGCAAGGGAAGGCAAAATATAGCTTTGCAGTAAACCAAATCCTGCTACCTGCTTATGTAAATAAATTGTTAGAACACAGCCATACTCATTCATTTATGTTTGGTTTTGGCAGCTCTGGGACTGCAATGGCAGAGTTGAACAGTTGCGACAGAGATTGTATTCCCTGCAAAGACTGCACTATATATTGCACAACCCCATGGAGCACAAATTGTCAACTGCTGGATGAAAACATAAAATTTTTACTAACCAATACTCAATGTCAGAGTTGTTATCAACAAATCACTCCTGTCACCCACTACCAACTGACTGAATAAATAAACCTATTAGGCATTCATATGATCTAAAAATGCCAATTATTATTATGAATGAGTCAGCTAGAAAAATTGAATCATTAATAAATCAATGAATCAGGTAAGGTTACAGGAATATCTAGCCACATTTGGAAATTCAGATTTCTTGTTGCTTGGTCTTTCTTCTTAAGCATGAAATATAAAGTACTCATGAACCATAGCTATCAGTCAAATAGTTTTCCTGACCCATGGGTGTGGAGGGGGCAGAGTGGGGAAGGACAGTGAGCAAATTGCATTCTCATATCATTATTTCTGCAGATCCCTTTGCATTGGTCCCTGCAGACTTTCATATCATACTATGACTAATTCTGCAGCCTAAACGAATCAAGCCTGATTCACCATGTGCCTAAATACAGAAAGAAAACTGCAAATGAGAAAGATCTGAAAACCTTCAGGATAAAGCAGGGTTTATAGAATGAAGGGGGTGGGGTGGGATATGTTGCCCATGCTGGTACATTCAGAAATTCTATTTCAAGTCAACTTAAAATATCACTATTTTGTTCCTAAATGCCAGGCTCCAAATGACCACAGCACATCTTTCTTAACCTTTGAAGAGACACTTTTTAAAGCATATGACTTCAACCATGTACAAAGTGAGCTAAGAACTGTGATATAGCATATGTAGAACAATGCCCAGTAGCTTATCTGAAAGGAATATTCTGCATACAGATTTCCACGACACCCACAACTCTGAGATAATGCCAGTGAGTTAATCAAATACTTCTTTGCCTGCACAACTGTGATACCTAAAGTTGCTAGGAACATCATTTTTAGACATCCGTGGGAGGGATTCTTTTTTGTAATTCTGCATTTCTTTAACTCCCACCACATGTCTAGGTTTGCCTTCCAGAGACACATACTGCCACCTTTTCAGAGCATTTTTTCCCTTTTTCTTATCTTTTGTTCATGGATTAAGTGGACTCATGAGGCTGATTGCAGTAAATGTTAAAAAAATGAGCATGATTTACCTGGCACTACATGAACTGATGCATGCAAGTCCTGTTGGCTCTAGAATAAGCCCATACTGCCTTCCCCCAAAATGTTCCTCTCCATTATTCTATCAGTTTCCTTCAGGATCCAACAGAAACAATCATCAATTCTTCACTTGAATATCTACCATAAGCCAAATTCTAGAAAAATGGTGATAAGTATATAGGCAGTGTTCACAAAGACAATACTCTGGTGTTACTGTTATAAAAAAGTAGAACTGATAGGAGTATACTTATGAGAAATTGGACTCAAGAAGAGGGCTGGAAGTGTCAGGGAAGGTTTCCAAGAAGAATCTATATTTATATGAGGTATGAAATATAAACAAAATTTAGCCAAGAAAATATAGTGGAGAGAAAACTGTTCCAACCACTAGGAAGAGCATTTACAAATACATAGAAAAAGAGGAGAGAGAAAGCATTTTGGAACTGCAGAAAGGAAAATAAGATTAGTTAGATAATTAGTCATATCTACTTGGTGCTTAGAAAGACCTGAATCTGAATCTCAATTCTCTGACTTTTGTCAGGTTACTTAACCTTTCTGTACCTCAGTTTCCTCATATGTTAAATCTCCTCAGTAGAGATGCTAACAATACCATTTGCATAGAGCTGTCAGGATAAAGCAAATACAACAGAAGTGACACATAATGAGCAATCAAAAGTTTCCAGATATCAAACAGAAGGATAAGAAATAATAAAGGCTAACATGTTGACATAGAAATGAAACACCCTGCCAGGAACGAAAAGCAGGGTGAAACGGAAGGGAAGACCATGAGGGAAAATGGTGATAGGCCATGGGTGATACGTTGGAAAGTGAAATACAGAGACTACAATGTAAAATAAATAAATAATTTTTTTTAAGAAGTTAAAAAAGTTGTCAGGTAGTATGTTAACATTTTATTGCAATTCAATATTTATTTTATTATTATCATTGTTAATATTATTATAGCATTAAAATAGTACTTATTTTTAAGTCCTAATTTAAATATAGATAAAAAAGAAGTCACAATAACAGAACCTAGGTTCCTGGATTTTTCAAAGAGTAAATAAAACAAAGCCTAGTTTTTACATTAAAAATATAATGATGGATAACTATATACATCAACAGGTGCCTATATCCAGGTCTTTTATGTGAGAAAAATACACCCAATTTTTACTCTTCAAAAAAGAGTCAACATTAAAAAAATGTAATTAAAACCTGGGTGCATTTTTCTTACATGAAAAAGCCTGGATGTTGGTACCTGTTGATTTTGCCTTACTAGACTAATTGTGCTTAAATTGGTATTTCATAGTCCTCTTGAAATTCCCCTTTGCCTGTTGCTTCCATAACAAATGGAGGTTTTGATACCAGATTTTAGCTCCACATTCAAGGGAGAAGAAACAGCAAAGGCATGATATTAGAGTGATGAATTCTTTTTTCAGAGGGAAGTGAAACCTTTTCCAAAACTTTCAGATTTCCACCTGCCACACATGGGCCAAATTTACACTGTGTGGCTACCTGTACAAGGTACAAGGAGGCTGAAAAATAAATAGCTATTTAGGCACACTACCTCTCAATTCAACTAAGTTTTTGTCAACAAGGATACAGAATGGATAAGTAACTAGGCAATCACCAATGCCTGCCACAGTATTATTTATTGATCCTCCCATGTGTCAAAATCTGCACTGAAAACCTTATATGAACTGATTCTATTACTCATCATATTTACACAATGAGGTATTCAGTTTTAGCAGTAAGTTATGTTTGTCATTGCTTTTAATGCTAAGTCAATAGTGGGACCAAAAGAGAGTAATCTAGACACCACTGCACAGATACTAATTAGACACAATGTGTGTCAAAGATAGACAGCGTGACTACTGGACAATAATAAAAAAGATATTCATAGGGTCTCTCAAAACTATGCTCATAACCATATAACTATTGTTAGCATATAGTGTGTGAGACAACAGACTTTCCTCAGCCTCTGACTTCTATCTCACAACAATGGCATTTCATGTTCTTAGTTATGTATGGTAAATACTATGCCCATCTCATGCATCCTCCCTCCCATTATTACCCATTTCCTGGACTGTGCTTCTTGGGCTAAGAATCACATCCTAAATATCCTGAAGTCCATTTTTCCACCAATACCTTGTTCTTAGCAAAACAATCAAACAAAAAAAAAAAAAGAATGCTGCTAGTCAAGGAAATATAGAGTTTGTTTTTAAAAATTGGCCTGAAATCCTGCTTTTGGAGGCATAGGATTTGTTCCTTAGCAACATCAAAGTGGTGACACTAGAAGAAGAAGGAACTATAGGTTCATGCCTGGGGAAAGCCACCTCAGCTAGCACATCTTCATTTCTTCTCTTGCACCTCTTAGGCTTCTTTCACTGATGATTTGGGGGTCTAGAATAAGAACAATTCTATATTTCCTGTTAGAGATAGCATAATAAAATATGCATCAACAATGTTTTGGTTTAAGACCTTTGAGTCTAGGAATATATTGTTATTAAACAATATGGAATACTAAATCATAAAAGCAAGATCTAATACTGAGTCAGCAGTAGATCCGCTTCAAATACTTAAGAAAATAAAAGATAAATTGTTATGTCTCTGTTTTTCATTATACTTTTTGCATGGAAATTTTGTGAGTTTACTCATTGTCAAATAGTTGATGATATTTGTTGACCAAAAGTTACTTCATTTAACAATATTTCTGCAGCAGTTCATCCAGGATTTCCCCTTTGCATTGGAACCTTGTAGGGAGACAGTTAATATCACTCTTAGTGGGAGACCTTGTCCTGAAGACCAGTCCAGACAACAACTTAAAATAAGGATGCTCCAGGCAGGACCCTGTCCTAAGATAGTAACTTGACAATGAAACCTAGGCATTTTCAGAATATAATAAAAATATCAACAGAGGAGATGAGGCATCTATATATTGTGGTTAAAACACAGGAATTGGAGGCCGGGCACGGTGTCTCGTGCCTGTCAGCTTCAGCCTATGAAGCGGCCGGGGCTAGGGATCGTGGTTCGAGTCCTGCCTGGGGCCCGTAGCAAGCCCTAATTAAAAAAAAAACAGCTGGGCGTGGCGGTGTGTGCCTGTAATCCCAGCTACCTGGGAGGGATTGCTTGAGTCTGTGGCACCCTGGGGCAACGAGAGCCTGCGGTTCCATGGGCAAAAATAGCGAGACGTAGTCTCGGAAAAAAAAACAAAAAACAAAAAACAAACAGGAATTGGTGACACCTGGGTTTGAATAATAGCATGTATAAATTAATTGGGTGAACTGGGGAAAGTTATTGTATTTAATCTCTTGAAGTCTCATCTGTAAAACAAAAAGAGTATAATACTGACACCTCACAGAGTGGCCATCAGTGTAGGTAGAGCCTGGCACAACAATCACTCATTAGTAAAACACGGTCATTCTTACGAGAGACAAAAGGCAGAGTGTAAACTGATCATCTGGTTCAGGACAGGAATCTGACTCTAGGGGAATTTGGAGATGCAAGGGACGTCTCACTTCACTGGAGATGCTTTCTCTGAGGTCCTTTATCTTATGTTTTGCCCTTATTGCTCCTTCAACTAGAGCTGTTATTCTGAAATACTCACATGTTGGCTCCCTGCGGTCCTATCCACGGCTATCTGTCAAAGCGTGTGTGCCCATTAGCTGAGCAACTTTTGGTAATAAGGTAGAAGTTATGACAATTCCAGCCATGAGGTCTCTGCCCTGTGGAGAGATTGATCAGAAGGATCAGCTGGACACTTCTCCCACTATGACAACTCAGACCAGTATATCAGCCTGAGATATCTGAATGAGTGAGACATTCTGGGTCTACCTGTACGAAAGCTGAGATTTCCACTATCATCAGTGGCTTCCGTTAAAAAAATCTTCACTGCTAGTACACAAAATGAATGGATCAGTTACAAACCATGACTGGAAACCGTGAACCTGGTGCCACGGTGCCATGGAACTGAGTAGGATGAGTTGAGACAATTTTAGGGTATGGAGGATAACTCAAATTTTACTGCCCAGGAGAATGTTTTTCAGGCTAATGATTTTTGTTTTAAACAAGCTGCTTCAGTCATTTGAAATGTAGGCTACATATTTCCCTTTGTACTGATCTTGACCTCCACCTATTACAATATACTTAGCTATGATTTGTCTGAGTTTTTCCTTACTAGAAGCTATGCTTGCATGCCAACTTCTTCCATCAAGTAATTGTTGCAAGAGAGAAGTGTGTAAGAAATTTCCATGTATTCCATTAGGATTAAAAGTCCACAGCTGGGAGTCAATAAAGATTATTTTAGCAATCCATTCCTTAACCACTTGGCCATCTATCCCCATTTTAAAAATAAAGCATTTAGCTCAGTTGCACTTAGCTAGCCATCATACTGTAGAGAAGAGGACAGAGAAAGGAATTCCCATTTCTACATGAGAAACAATAATATATGTATGTAATGAATTGCAATTCTCACTATCAAAGAAGTGCAATGTATATTAGAAAGCATCTTTGAAAGGGGAAAATGTTTTACATAAGAATGGATTCAGGGAAGTTTTCAAAACAGGGAAATTGGTTGATTAATTAAGGCTCATTTCCAAATCTTTTGATCAGTACACTATTTACAGACTACAAGTCAACTCTAAATGCGCTATATACTTTGCAAAGAACATCTCCATATGTCAGTTTTTTTATATTTTCAATAAAAACAAAATAGCTGATGTTTTCTCAGAGCAAATGAAAAAAATCTTCTTTCTGTATATTAACACTCTAGCATTAATTACTTTCCTTTAAATAATAATAGAACTATTTGCACTGTAAATTTTCCCTACAATTGAGCTCTTCAGCAATTAAAAAAAAACAAAAAAAATAAAAACACATCCACTGAGATGAAAGATCATTCCAGACATGCAGACATGTAATTTCTCAAGGCATAATTCCTGTATCCAGAAACAAAATGAACAATAGAATCAGGAAGAAAGCTTTCCAAAACTAGGCCTAGATTGCCTGGCATGGTGCATTTGGATGCTCCAATCAGTTTAAACTAACAAATGCTCTCTTAAAAAGAAGGCAACCTCTAACATAATAGAGACCCCAGTGTTGCTCTGATTGTTACACTCTTTTCTTTACTCCTTATCTATAATCTGACAACCAGTGGGAAGTCAGGAGAACAAAGCTATCTCAGACACTGTACATCAACCAAGGAATCAGTTATAATACAATGACAATGCAGCTGGTGGTACTGAAAGTTTATGCCATGAGCCAGCATAAAATGTTATCATCTCAGGAGTCAGGGCATATTATAAAATAGTTAGAAGCCTTGCTTTGGTGCTTGAAAGGATCAATAGGAAAAATATTTTATCAACATAGATAATGACAGTATTGATAAAAATCTTCACTGTTTCAAAAAATGATTTTGATAAACAATTCAGGGAATAAAAGTGAGGCCTTACATAACATTTTGGTGGAGTGTATAGTCCTGAAAGGCAGCATGGGAAAATTTAGAACAAAGACTAGCAGGAATACCTGGAACACTATTTGCACATCTTTTCTAGTGTTAGACATGGTTACCCTCACTGAGCTGTGAAACATCACTACAAGACAAACACCTTTGATGCCAGGCTCCTCCCTCCCCAGGCTCCATTAACAGAGTTGATACCAGAAAACTGATTTTGGGCTTATTTCCTCCAGAGGCCTCTTGGCTGCAAGACTTGGCAGGAAGGACGGGTATAAATATTGGGTTGAGAAAAAAAGAACAAGATCAGCCCTTTTAGATCCAGCCATGTTGATTAGGGATTTTGGAAGAAGAAGTTGTGAACCATGTGCTTGGCCTTATGGCCAAGGCCTGGGGCCTGCAGCCTTGGCAGGCCCAGGCTAGTAGCGTGTGTGTTAAAGGAAGCTGAATGGTTTGAAGATTTGTACTCCGTGCTGGAGTTTGTCTGCGTTTGACTCAAATGTTTTTGAAGAGGCCATGAGGAGGCCTTCATGAATCTGCTGTTAGTTCCTATTCTTTGGAGTTTCTTTCTACTGCCTAAAGTGGAAAGTACACAGCAAGGAGACAGCAGCACATCTTCAGCTACATGCCATCATGTCTTTGCCTACATGCTTGGAAGTTGAAGCATGCCCAAGACAGATGCCATACTCTTGGAGCACATGTTAATGAATCCTGATTGATTGGACATTGGGTGAGATAAACGGGGTTAAAAGAACTGAAATTGTTTTCGACAATGTTGGGATAATCATTTTTTTTTAAATGTGTTTCTTTTTGTAGTAAATAGATTTTTAGGAGTTTTGTTCTGGTTTTGAAAAATATAATAAGGGCTGGAGATGGCAGAAATGATCCACACTTAAAAATACTGAATGTCTTTAGACTGCAGGAGCTGTAAAGGGTAAATTGAGGTAAACTCGTAAATTGTAAACTGCAGTCTCTGCTTTTTTTCTTCTGCAGTTGCTGGGGCAGGGAGCTGAATAATGTGGCTAGAATCTGCCTAACAGAAAGTGGGAAGTCTGTGAAAATTCAAGGTATTACAGCTTTGAGCCTGCTTTTAGGAAAAAGCTGAAAGAAACAGGTAAAAGAGGATACTTGAGTTTTATGAAGTTAAAAGGCCTCTCTTACCTGATAACACTTTCAAAGTCCAAATGACATCCAGAGAAGTGGTACAACCCATGTGCACACAGGCCTGAGGTCAGAGAGACCCAGGTACAAATTCAAAGTTCAAAAGAATTTTTCAAGTGTGCATATTTTGTTTCTATTGTTGACATTCCAGTGGGATCATTTCTCTGTTACTGAAATCACCCCAGTAAAAGGATATCTTTGTCATTCTAAAGTTCCAGAATCAAGCATGCCAGACTTTACTGAGTTTATCATTGATCTTCTGACATTATCTTTCCAATTGATGAGTACAAAGCTTGCTTGAGTGAACAAGATCCATAGTACACAGGCAGGTGTTTATAACATTTCCTTATTGCTCTAAATTCCAGTTATACAAAAGAACCAGTATTCCAGCACAGTCTCTCTTTTGAAGTTGTCATGTTCTCCTTTATCCCACTATTATCTAGGAACTGGGATGTGTTTATTTACCTGAATTTTGGTCTGTTTTATCCATTTTTTGATATCCAAGCTTTATTCCTGTTCTCCTTACAGGCTGTTTTCAATCATTGCTGTTGTCAACACCAATGCAATTATTTATTCTTATAAACAGTAACTACAAGACAGATACTTTGTTAAATGTTTTTTTTTTTTTTTTTTTTTTACTAACAACCTTTTTGCAGGAAGGGAGCACCATTTCCACGGTATGTACAGTAGAATCTAGAATGAAATATGCTAATTAACTTGCCCATGGTCATGCAACAAGTTACAGAATTAGAATGTGAAAGCTTGACCTCAAAATCCATCTCTTTGGTATTACACTACACCACCTGTCAAGGGTGAGTTTTAATTTCTTCTACAACTTTAATCTATTTCTTTGTTAGAATTTTTCATGGCAATGGCCAAAGTCCCTTGTGCATATCCAGCAAAGGAAAACTGTGGTTTACTTTCAGTTTTAGGGGCTGGAGAGAAACTCTGTACCAATCCCACTCACGTTATAAAAATCAACATCTCCTGAATACCTTATAAATAACAGAACTTTGAAAATCTCAGCCTGATAATATATTCAGATCATGTTAAACCACTTGTTATTCTAAGAGGGTCCTGCTTTATTTGTTTTTCTATTTTCCTACAATTTCCTAAAAATACACAAAATGCTCAGTCGTTCCTTATTCTAATACTTGATGTGCATTTTCAATAGCATATTTCTTATCAGTGTTGTCAAGATTTGCTCTCTCCAAAGTCCTTTGCAAAATTAGGCTTCCAGTTTGTGTTAACAAGTTGTGTTTGGGCTCTGATGCCTGTATGTTTAATGCTGAAGTTTGTTCCCTCAGGATCCGTGAAGCTCTACGGCTCTTGGTCGTGTGAATTAACCCCTTTATTTTCTCCTCAAATTGATGAGCATATAGCACAAACACCCCTTTTTTTATTGTACCCTCAACATGCATGCACCCTGGTGTTTATTTATCTAAATTTCCTCTCCTTTTAAAGTCAGGCTGGGTTGGTTCTAAATTTTTTACCTCATCTTAACTCAGTAACTTCTTAAAAGACTGTATCTCCAAACATAGTCATACTGGGGGGAATTAGGATTTCAACATATGAATTGGGAGAGAACACATAAGCAACTCTTTGAAGGAGTCATTTCATACAGTAAGAAGAAAGTTGGAATGGTTAGTTCAATTCACTCAAAGAAGAGATTTTTTTTGTTGTCTTTTTTTACAGCAGAAATGATCTCTTAATGTTTCATACTGTTGCAACTGATATGGTAAAAGGAACAGTTACTTTGTATTGCAAAACATAAAAGTACATATGACACAAATATTTATTTTATGTAGTTTGTTGTGTGTACTCCTGCTTAAGTTAAGCTTTTACTATACTCAGACTGTATTCCAGATTCTATTTTCAAAAAATACCAAAGGATGTTCAGGGGTAGATATCTGGATTCATAAGAAAGTAAAGAATAAATCTATTTACTAGAGGATGTCTCAGCTTCTTTAATACGGAAGAAAAAGGTAGATGACACATCATTGCCCAAATATATTCAACTGTAATTTGTATTTTCATAGTTTATTAAATGTTCCTGGTATTCACACTACACTATTTGAGAATGCTCCTCCATATTAACAATAATAAAATTTAATATACATGTGTAGAGCACTGATAATGGAAAAAGAGATATACCTTAGAAAAGGAACACCTTCATCTATTCTCATCCATCTCTGGCACACCAGAGATGGTTACCGGCAAGTCTCTTATCTGTGATGGCAGCCCCCTTATCTCCTAGGAATATCCCACCATAGAGACATGTGCCTAGAAGATAAAAAGTGTTTACCCCCACAGGTATTTTTCCTGTTAAGTAGTGAGTGAGTCCCCCATCCTCCTAACTCATATGCTATATACCACGGGATCGTAGGTTTTTTTTTCCCTTCCTTATTGCTTCATTGTAATCATTCCTTGCCAAGGTATATTAGGTGACCACCTTATACCAAAGTCCATAATAAACAGCCCATTTGCACTCACTGATTTGTGAGTGTGCCTCTCAGATCACTATCAAACTCCTTTGTCCATTCTTCTTTTCCTACACATGGCTCCCAATATATATGGATGACTAGCTATTGATAAAGTCAGTGATATCCCTGTGGAAAATTATTGACCTTAGGACCACCTTTTCTACATCTATCTATGGATGATATCTCTGATTGTCCTGCTTTTCCCTACTGCTCCTTGACTTGCTTTAAAAACCTTCTTGACAATGAGCTTCAGGCAGTCATTCTCAAGCTGAATAACCACATAAGATTAATTTATTTGCTATTTCTGTTATATTAAATTATCTTACTGGAAAACTTTGTCTATTGAAATCAAGATGTTATTACTAAGAATGGGCAAACTCACACCAATTAAATAATGTTATTTTAAAAAGGTTTCTTTCTCTCCTATATGTTTCTCAAAAAATAGTCTGATAAATAAAAGATTATACAGATTTTTTTTATTTTAAGACCTAGCTAAAATCACTGTACAAGGAAAGGAATTTTGAAGCATATAGGAAAAATTAGGGAATGTGGGGAATTAAATTGCTAGTTGAAGATAGTTAAAATATGAGTAAATCAGAAGTAGTGCGAGGATGAAAATAAGAGGGAAAGAATAGAAAGTGATAGGGGGAAGAATATTTGCAAATGCTGATTTGATGAATAATCAGATAACTCTTAATTTTACAATTGAGGTTGGAGCATTTTAAAACATGCTGTTAAAGCATATGTTAAGATTTTCCATTAGTTGGTGTAAGGATCAATTTCTACTACTCTTCACATCAACTTCCATTTCTGCATGGAAAAATACACACACACAAACACACACATGCACACACATGTGCACACACATAAAGTTTAGGGATAACAGTTACTAATGCTTTACTTTTTTCAGAAAGCAAACTGCATGAGACTTTAGAACTAATTCATGAATTCACCAGCCTTCCTAACTTCATACACCTTCTCACCATGAATTGTAGGCATTTGCCCTAGAATGAACCTTCTCTTTCTCCAAAGTACGTACATCCCTTTTCTGGTTGTCTCACTTCAATTGGCATTTTGAGCTTAAAAACCCCAAACAGCAAGCAAAAGGAACTTATGAACAAATGATAAGTCTGATTTTTTGATCAAAAAGTAGATGAAATAATCAATCTACAGAACATGAAAGGCTAGAAAGAAAAGGGGAACTCCTAAGATCATGTCATTTTGTGACACTCTAAGTCCCAAAGAATGTATGTGAGAAAGCCCAAAAGAATGCAAAAATAATAACCCCAAGGAAATCAAGGAAGGTAAGGGGACTATGCTTACAGTAAAGCATCCTTACTCATAATTAAAGGTCTATTTAAGTGTTATGCTGAAGATTTTGTTATATGTATATCAGTATCAGGGTAATTAAGGAAATACATCAATTAATAGGAAAAACAAAGACTGTACTCTGCTCATGTTACAAAAATCAACACATCACAAAATTTATCTTTTAAAATAAAAGGGAGTTGTCAGGATACAAAGAAATCATGGGTTCTTCTGTGCTGACAAATAATTAAACGAACATCAAACACATTATAAGTAAGATAAAGAACCAAAAGAAAACTTTAATAATTGGATACCTTTTATATACATAGGAGAGACCCAACATGACTAATTCTCCATTGTGTCTTCAAATAACATCTTAAATAGCTTAATGAAAAGAGGGAACTTTGGTGTCCGAGTGACAGAAAAGATCAGTTAGGGAGGAAATCTGGGAAGGCAAAATAGACAAGAGTATGCAGATTTAGTTCTGCTCTCTTCATTCAAAATAATTAAGGATATTAGGTCTTCCTGGAGAGACTCTAAAAGGGAGAAGCTCACATACAAATTTTAAAAACAACCTCCACAGGTTGTTTCAGAATGTCTCCTCTAAAATCAATCTTTTTCCAAAAAAAGACATTATTTGGAAGTGACAAATTTTTTGCAGTACTACAGAGTCAACCTTCTAATGGAATGAATGGTTAGTTTATAACCATGTTTTGGTAATAATAACAGCAGAATAGACAAGTTAACTTAAGAGGCCAAACATATTTCTACCAATAAAAATTTCCCTTTTCTCCCAGTTTTAAAACAAGAGATGAACCTGGCTATTTAAAACTTGTTGGTTTTATGGTGATAATGTTGCTAAGTAAATGATATTTAAAATCTAGTTAGGCTGCCACATTTTCAACTTAAAATACTCTTGGTCTGGCTTCTGGTACTTTTCTCATCCTGTAAGCTGTTTGTATACACTGTTGGCAGTATACAAATCATGATAAATCTCCTCTATTAAATACACTTAGGGTTTGGGAACTTCACATTTTCCATCTGGAAACATTCTCTGGATCTCCCTGCTCTCTTACCTCTATCTTTAATGCACCATCTTGTAATGCTAGCATTCAACACTTCTCAAAGATAAATTATATCCATATTTTCCTCAGTCAGCAAATTATTTAGAATAAGGTACAACTTCTACAAATGTTTGTCACCATATTTAGTACAAAGAAGAGCCAGTTTTCTCTAATAATAATTATGTTAGTGTATGACCAAAAGGCACTCAGAGACCCCTGTTAAGAGCTACAGTTTAAAAGAGGTCTAGCCATCTGCCACACAAAGGCAAAGGAAACATACTCAAAGTATGAAAGATCTTTAATAGAATTGGTGCACGTAGAGAAAAAGAAAAGTATGTTACTAAAGATCATTTCTCTATAAAACCCCTGAATTATCCATCCCCATAAGGGCAAATGCCCAGTTAGGATCAGTCTGAAGTGAGAGCACTGTTACCTGAAAGCTTGTCACAAGTCTTAGATACCTTGTGTCAGGGTAATAACAAAAGAAAGAGGGAAGGCTGATCTCAGAGAGAAGGGACAGAAGAAGTGTTTCAAAATTCAAAATGTACTAAATGATCCACCATGAAGTCAGGACAACAGTTGCCACTGCTTCTACTAAGGCCCAGGAGCAGCCCTCTGCCCACTATGTGTCTTACCATGTGTCTCTTCTAAATATCTCCATAGGTCTCTCCTCCTCAATAACTCTTCTGAGTAGTACCAGGGTGCAAGCAGGACCACAGAAGCAAGAAATTGAAGGATTTGCAGGTTTTCCATGATCCACTGGGCTGCTCTGATCCACCTAGAGTTTCCAATAGTAACCCAGTTTAGGAAGTTTAGTTCATGGTATACTGGAACTTGTAATCCAAGGCAGCTGCATGTAAGTGGGGGTGGGAAAAATGGTTTCTCCCCTTCATAGACTGACTTATGACCTATAGTTGTAATAGCTGTATAACACTTCTATAATTCTCTTACTCTGACATATGGACATTAGGTATGAGTGGTTTGCAACTAAAGACTGTTAATTATCATTCTGGGTGATCATTTGCATTTATATAGCACTGTTTATAAGAGCAAATCAAATCATTAAAGCTATTATACTAATGAATGCAAGGCTGTAAGTGTCATTACCTCCATGTGTGTGCTATGGCAAGCAGCGAAGATCTCAGAGGAGCCAAAAGGGAATCAATTAAGTTCAGGCCTCCTATCCACCTACCCCAGACACAAATGGTTCCCATGAAAATTAAAGGCCTTGAGAGAAGTAATTCAATACTATGGTGAGGTCATTTCTGAGTCCCATGTGATAAAAATTCATTTTCCAAATTATTAGGATGCTCTGATTTTGAACTTGCATCAGACAAGTCCTGTGTTTCAACCTATATCGAAGGGATAGAACAGTCATTGAGAATGTTTGTATTCATCAGTAGAGCTCCAATTCTTTCAGAGGTATGGTTCTACAGAATTAAGGGATTAAGCCGTCTGTTACATCATGCCCCTTAATTTGTAAATCCTTAAAAGGTCTTCAAATAATAATTTTTCAAGATTAAAAATGACATTAATACCATCGGATTTGACTGTTCCTAAATTTCTTCAAAGGCTATCCACCAAGAAGACCACTAGCCAATACTTTCCACCTATATAGCCAAACACAAAATAATGAAAGAATCTTCTGAGCATAAGGCGAAGTATCATTTATTCATCAGTATTGATATCATGCCTTGCAAGTCTCACACCTTGAAGATATAGTGACAAACCAGAGAACCACAAACCTCAGGCAACTTAATAGCCCCATCCTTCCCTTGCCGTGCTGATAGGACTCTAAAGCAGGATAAGGCAGGATGGAGTTCATGTTTTATGAGCACTAATTCTGAGATGCTGAAAGACTTTTGAACCATCTTTCTATTTGGGTAAAGATATTTCAAACATTTTAAGAAAATATTCCTTTGAAAGAAAGAACTGCCTTTTCAGTAACTTAAACTCTGAAATCCTAAGACACTCTCTATTCAACCCTGTGTTTGCCTAAAAAAAAATAGTCTTTGAATTTGATAATGATCATGTTACTTGTTTGTAAATACTGTGCATAATGATGCATCTCTCTTGACTTACAAATAGGAAGACTATTTTTCTACTACCCTAACCCAGGTACCACAAACAGCAGATATATATATGTATATATGTATATATGTATATATGTATATATGTGTATATATGTGTATATGTATATGTGTATATGTGTATATAGGTATATATGTATATATGTGTATATATACATATGTATATATGTGTATATATATATGTATATATGTGTATATATATATACATACACATACACACACATTGCTAAAGGTATTGTAAGCACTCTTTACTAAAGAGTTTCAGGGAATAATTTCATGGCTCTTCTCCATGCTTGTGTTAAAAAAAAAAATACCTGTGGCATTCAAATGCAAACCTCCTTATTTAATTGATGTATTACTTCTGTTACAAATACTAGCACAAAAATTTTTATAAATGGACAATTAATAAGTGCCTAGGCATCCTCTGATTCTAGGTGATTGTCATTTGTGACCAAAAAGCAAGCATCTCAAGATCAAATCTATCCCAAATGGACAGATTTCTAACTGAAATCGTACATCATCAAGAGAAATCTAAACACGTTTGCATTCATGAGCTATTGATTTTTCAAAATTTGTTTTGCCATAATATTTGTGTCTCCAACTTGGTATGGGAATTGAAATCAAATAATGCACACTCCACACCAAAATTTTTTATCTTAGACTCCCCCAGGCACTTCTTGAAGACTTAGTGGCATCTCCCAAGCAATCAAGAACAATTAAATGGTTATTGTTCTGGTCCTGTGTTACTTTTCTATCTGTCACATTAAGATGATGAGTGTTTTCTTATTTATCCTGGGGCAAGTTTTTCCTAGCCAACTATAGAGAATTGTCTGAAAGATGAGATGGAGAGGCTATAAAGGATGGGAAAGTCTAGCCATTTAATTTTCAACCAGAATTTAGAATTTGGTCATCAACTTCAGGGAAACTTTCTCCTGTCTTTTCTTTTACATTATTTCTTGTACTCAGATTCACCAAAGTCTCAGCATTGACACTTGTTAGTCAAGTTATAAATCATAAACAAGTAAGCTAAATTTCTAAATATTAATTTTCAAAGTGTTATATTACTTTCAGCCACAAGAATATTTATGTCTAAGATTTTAGGGCACCTATAAGCTATGTTAATGGGCAGAAGAAATTAGATTCATCAAAAGGCTATTACATGAGCATGTATATGTATAGGATATAGAGAATAAAAGAAAATAAGGCTAGTGGACATAGACACTGGAGTTAGAAGTCAGAGACTTAAATTCAAGTTCTACCAGTTGGTATCTGTGATACTGCTTTGTATCCTAGTTTTTTATCTGTAAATTGAGTCAGTAGTATCCAATTCACATGTTGTGAGAAACAAATAAAAGCAGTACACAGCTCTGAGTAAGCACTTTTCTGCAATCAGAAAGTAAAAAGTTTACAACTAATAACATTTGTCATCCAGGCTCCCCAAAGTTCAGTGAATTCTTTGTGATCATAGTGGTGTTTACCACTCTGGTAGTAACTAGATAAGAGTTGTTCACCAGATGCAGTACCCTTCAACTTGGGGCAGCTTTAGGTAAATTTTCCCAGATTCTCATCCTTTTTTACTTTTGAGATATAGGGGGATATTTCTTCTCAGCTTTCAGGGACCTCATTCTTTCAACAATCTGCATTCTTTAAGTAATGAAAACGGATCTCCCAGACTCTGAGGTCTTGACTGACATCTACTTCTTATATCAAGGTGATGAAAGATTTACTTGTGGTAGATGATCTGACCTTTTAGAGAGACAAATCCCATCCACATTACCATATCCATTTGGGAACTTTATATCGCTGTAGATTTCAACTTTTCTACCAAGCCTTCTCCTGATGACTATGCCCTTGTCTAATGATTGATTAGTTTGAAATGTTGCCAAGTAACTTTTTAGAGATGCAGTCATCTTGATAAATGGGTGATTTCAACTAGGTTCCATTTAAAACTAGTTTTAGATGATCACCCAGAAACTAGTCTCTGAAACTACTAAGTGTGTAAAACCTGCTATGGATTTATTAGCTCTAGAATAGCCCAGATTTGTAATCTTCAAAAAGATAGTCACTAATTCCATGAGGCTACTGAGTATTAATTCTAATAAATGCAATGTAAATACAGCACACATTAAATGTTAAAGACTTTAGTATGACAAAAGTAAATAAATGTTTGTACTAATTACATTTTGAAATAATATTATTAATATATTAAAATTAAGTAAAATACTTTTTAAAAATCAATTTCACTTATTTATTTTTAGTTTGTATAACTGAAATTTTAAAGTTACAAATAGGCTCATGTTATATTTCTGTTGACCAAGACTATTCAAGTAAAAGGAATGAGTTTCTATAGTAAAAATGGTTTTCATTTCATAGAACTTCCTAAATAAGGCATTTAATGTTCATAGTAAGTTCCAGCAATCTCACTTTAGGGATTACAATCATGTACTCAAATATTTGAATAAAATTCAACCCACTATTTCACAAATAACCTAATAATTACATCAACAAAAAATCAGCTGGCTAAATTAAAATATATCCATACTAAGAGATGTCTTGTAGTTCTTTAAAGTGACTATTAATGCCTATTCTTGTGAGTAGATGTTACTTTCATTTCTTAGTTTCCATTTCTCTTAGTTTTTTTCAATAAAAGACTAATTTTCTCGAAAAATCACCCTTGTTCACATAGTTGGTCTTTACTATCTGGGTTTGTCCTACCACCTACGTATATGAGACATGAGATCCAAACTTTAATTATTTGTGTATATTATCCTGGCTCAATATTTGGATCAGTACTGGCCACATGCTAGAAGTCAGTTCCAAGCTTATGTGTTCCTTTCAAAGAACTGGACTTAAAAGTAAGAGGATCTTCTTTCTATAAGGTTGTCGGTACTTGCAGTCAAGTTACTGCTACTTCATAAATAAAATCCATAACCTTGTGTAGACAACAAACAGAAGTAATTTCAGAATGCTTTTGGAGTAGATAAAATAAAATAATACGGTAGATGAAGAATAGAATGGAATCTACTTTATCTATAATGGTTAGATGAAATTTGAGCTGAGATAGAATGAGAAGAAAGCAGGTACCAGAAACATGAAAAAATATGCGACTTACTGTACGCAAAATTCCTAAAGCAAGAATAGTTTAGAAATGCTTGGGTATCAAAAAGAGTCTACTGGAATTAGGGAGCTAGGAGAAAATGATTAGAAGAAACTATAACAATAGCCTAGACCCAGTACATAAAGTATTGCAGGCTATGACAATGCTTAAATTTATTCTATTGTTACGCAACATTATGAGTTTGAAGCAAAGTGTTTATGTACACAATGTTAAAGAGAGCTGTCCTGTTTTTACCTCTTTTGATGTTTTCACAATTAAATATCCTAAACAAACTAACATATTTTAAGAAACCAAAAAAATCAGGTCCATAGGTATCCCTTAAAACAAGCATATTTATAAAATTTCTAGTGTAACATAATTCTCTTCATTACTTCATGATGAGTATGCCAATGTCTGGTAAATACAGTACTGCACAAGGCAGAGACACATCATACCTCAAGCATGGTTCACATTAAACCTAAGTAGTTCTGGAGACAGCGACTGTCGAATCAAGGGCAGTTGGGATTATTCTTAAAAGGTCAGTGTGCATTTCAGAAGAGAAACAACTAAGACAACCATGCAAATCAGTGGAGTCCCAGTGGGTCTGTTGCTAAAAGATACCAAACCAGGTCTAAAGGTAAAACTGGCAATGAGATAAGCCCTACATGCCCCTTCACCTTTGGCATTGATTTATTTGCTCCTGGATTTAGCTCACATGCCATTCTTTAGGCACATCTGTAGGGAACCAAGAAAGCATAATTTTCCCCTCAAGCAGGTGTATGAATGCCATTTACCCTTACTAATAACTGAAAAAGTTTAGCTTACCAAACCATACATTGGGAATTAGATAACATTAAAATTAAAAGACTGTTTTAGGGCCAGCTTTATGAAAAATTGTGTGTCTTTTAAGGAACTGTAATTCAGTTTTCAATTCTGAAAACTATCTATCCATAGGTGATGACCTTTTGAAAAACCTTCTTCAGTAGCAGTGTCCTCATCATGATTCCTTGATCATTTACTTGCTACCTACTTCTCTTTTCTAAACCACCCTTAAGTGGAAAAATCTAAATGGAAGTGTTAAACATAACTGTGGACAAGTATGTGTTTAAACTAACATTTATTGAGTAATTATTATGTTTTATGCAAATTGCTAATTATAATGAATGTAATGATAAATGAAACATAAGATAATCATGACAGTACAATGGGATACACTATAAGATGGAAGCGCTTATAAGTTATTATAGAGCATAAAGGATATATGGGGGTGCTTCTTGTATAAAATTCCTTAACTGATTCTTGAGAGATACAAGATCTAAGCAGAGGAGAGAGGATAGAAGGTACTCTAAGAGGCAAAAAGATCATTAAGTTTGAGAGACAGTATCACAAATCTAATAGTATACTTTCAGGCATCAAACAATAGATGGAAAGAAAGGGAAACACATTTGGGCCTTCTCAGAAACAAGTATAATAAAATTTTTAAAGGAATTAATAAAAACTATTCAATAAAGCAGAATACTAGTCACCCTATTTCTAAGGTTTTCCAGCATTTATTTTCAGTGTCTTACTTTTTAGCTTAGTTTTCTAGTTAATATCGTAATCTGCTTTATTTCAGTCATAAATAGCTTGAAACAATTTTATAAAAATATCTTTTAATCAATAAAGTAAGAGTGAAAGGGTTGTGGAAAAATTCATAGGTATATTTATGCAGGAAATTGGTGTTGTGTGTTTTATGTTGGCCCTGGAGGTACACTGCTTAAATACCCTTTTTAGAGAAGCTGTTGTGAAGAACAGAACGGGCAGACAGCTTAGACAGCTTCCAGTTACCAATCTTTGATCAACAATGTTCCCTTCACCTGCACACACACCATTCCCTGATCTTAGGTAATAACTGACCTTGTCCACTGTCTCCCTCTCACCTATGTTAAGACTCAGGCTGAACCTCTTACTAGACAACCTTCTCCCTTCTTTCTCTGTCCCCAGGGCTCAGACCTGCATTATGGTGTGAAGAATTTCTATGACTATTCCTTCTCTCTCCTCCCCTTTATTTTTCACAAGCTTTGATCCTAATAAGCCTTTTGTATGCTTGGTTAATTCTATTTTAATTCTTTTATATCAGCTTCTTGGAAGACATATATGATACCAAGTCCTTATACTTCCTACAGGTGGACTCATTTTTGGTTCTGTGCTTCTTAGCATCATTTAAGAATGGAAAGGATGTGACACAATTCACACAATAAGTTCACACCATGGTTTAATTGGATAATGACAAGAGGGAAAAATAAAGCACAGCTATTTGCAAAATGATATAGTGGAAAAGGAAAACAGTTCAGTGGCATTCCTTGTCAAGAATTTTTGCCCCTCAGAGGCATTTCAAAATGCTATATTCTTATTTATTCTTTCAATCTTGAGACTTTTCTTTTTACTGTTTCTGATTTACAACTACTTTTGTTATAGTTCTCTACTCTTGGGAATTCTCTTGTGCTAACAACATTTTAAATATTATTATTTCCCAAATACACTACGGATCTACTTCTCTTACTCCGTGTTACTACACCTCCTTCTTATTCTACTTCCTGAATTTTCAAACTTAGCTTAGTCATTAAGATAAATAAAATAAATATGCTCAAGTAATTAAGATGCAAGGTGAATAATTTAAGCAGAGGATTAGAAATCCTATAAAGGTCAAATAAAATCCTAATATTGAAAAATACAGTAGCTAAAAGTTAAAGCTAAAATGGTGACCATAGGAGAAAATTAGTACTATGAAACAATCAGTAAACAAAAATTTCAGAAGGACTTACAGAAAACTCAAGCATTGAGAGACAAGATAATAGAAAATTAAAAAAAAAAAAAACTCAACTTCTATTTACCTAGTCATCACCAAACAAAGAAATGGAAATAGTTTTTGTAAAACAACTAAGTTTTACATTTCTTCAAGCCCAGAGAACTCACACATACTTGAATGATTTGTGTGTGGTGCATGTGTGCTTGAGCTGGAATCAAAGAACTGTATTCTAAATAAGTTCAGCTAAGTGCACATGTGTTAATGAGAAACATGTTCATTACTATCATGCCTATTTTGGGATAACCCTATGACACTCCATTCTTTCCTCTGTTATTAGAGATAAATCTTTTCTCTAGTGTTTTATACTTTAATATTTTAATTTAAGCATTATTGACATATATTAGTTTCAGGTAGTTAACATGATTATTCAGTATTTGTAGATAACTTGAAATGCTCAACATTTACCCATAGTTACAAAATGCTTTTTCTTCTAATGAGCATTTCTGAGTTATTCTCTCAACTACTCTCAAATATGCAAAACAGTATTATTAGCTACAGTCAACATGTTAAATTATATCTCCATAACTCACTCCATGTAAAACTAGAAGTTTATACTTTTGACTTACTAAATCCTTTTCACCCATCCCCCACCCTCAGTTCTGGTAAACACGACTCTTTTCTGTATCTATGAACCATATACATATATATATTTAAATTGCACATATAATAATACAGTATTGGTCTTTTTCTGACTTTTTAACTTGGTATCATGGCCTCAAAAGGACTAAAAAGTTAGTATGTGCATTATAATCTCTTAGAGATCCACTAAAATTGCTGAAAAAAAAATAGAGATCAAATAAATAAAATGTAATATAAAGGTTTCAAGTATTTTTTAAATGACAAAAAAGAGAAAATAATAAAAATAGAAATAAAGAGGACAAAAAATAATAAAATTCTAGAGATAAATTCAAAGATCAATAACTGCATTAGCTGTAAATGGTTTAAACACACCAAGTAAAAGGCCAATTTGTCAATATGAATTAAGAAAACCATGATCTAATTGTATGCTGTATATAAGCAAGCTATTTCAAATACAATAATTTGGCAAATAAAATTTAAAAAATGAAAATATCGTCTCTCATACAAAAACTAAGAAAAAAAAATTCAAGGAGTCAAGTATGTTTCACACAAAACTAGTATAACAAGTACCAGGTATAAAGAGGGAGAGCATATAATGGTTTTAAAAAAAGATTAATTTAGTAGCAATTATAATAATCCTAAATGCATATACCTCTCACAACAGAGATTCAAAATATATGATGCAAAATTTACAAAACTGTAAGATGAAATGAAACAATTCAAAATTATGGTTGGGGACTCATATTCCACACTCAGAGATAGAACAAGTAGATAGAAAATCATCATGGACACAGATGACATTTAACCAACTAGATATTGATATTTATAGGACTTTCCATACAATAACACTAGAGTTTACCCAACTTTTGAATAAAAATTGAACATATTTCAAGATACAAAATACCCTGGGTTATAAAACAATCTCAATAAATTAAAAAAATGATATAATAGGAGTTTGTCCTAACTATTAAATTTGTAATCAATTGTAGAAAGAAGTAAAGAAAATTCTCAAACACTTACAAACTAAACTAAGGTCAAGAGGAATGTTTAAGAGAAAGGAAAGCAGACACTGAATTAAAGCATAATGAAAGCAAAACACATTAACATTTAGAGATGCAATGAAAAGTTTTTAGAGGGAAATGTATATCCTAACTTTAATTATTATTAACATAAAAGAGGAACATTCTCAAATCAATAACTAGGTTTTTACTTTGAGAAATGAGGAAAAGAAATACTAATAGTGAGTAGAAGAAAAATAAATAAGAAAAAAGTAGAAATCAATGAAGTTGTCATCAGGAAAACAAAAATCAAATCAATGAAATCCAACCTGACTGTGATGACTATTGTCAATTTTATATGTCAAATGACTTACACCATGGTGCCAGATCCTTTATCAAAAATATTCTATGAGTGTTTTGGATACAATTTACATTTAAATTAGTGAACTTTAAGTACTGGAGATCACTCACCATAAAGTGATCGGGCCTTGTCTCTTTAAAAGTCCAAATAGATCAAAAGACTGAATACCCCCAATCAAGTAAAATTCTTTAGTAGGCTGTCTTCAGACTTCATGTAAAACACTCAATTTTCCTGTCTGCTAGTAGACTGCCTTTGGATTCAAATTGTAACTCATTCCTGAGGTATCCACCATAAATATGAATCTTTGAATCTATCTCTAGTTTAGATAATTGCTAACTAATTTTTCCAAACTCATGTAATCCAGGAGAAATTTACAAAGTAACTGCCACTGGATCGTCAAACTTCTAAAATGCAACTTTTGTATAAGGGAAACAAGCTCCATTTTAGAAAAAGTAGACCTATGACATTTTCTAGACACTCAAACATATTAAATATTAATTAATTCACATATGGGACAGGAATAGGTCAAGCGCTTATCAAAATCATTTCTACATTCAATAACAAGCATCTTATATGCATATTCTGTCTTTTTTTTTATAACACTGTGACATCTAGAATAATACCTAACACAGAAAAAGAAGCTAAAATTCTGACATTATCTGAGTGAGAGTTGGAAATTCTATACTTCATGGTCTTATTATCTCTTTTAAAATAAAATAATTATTGAGGATCTCAAGAAAATTTTGTTTATTTTGGCTGCATCTATGCACATTTTAGTATACTGGAAGTTAAAATCAAATATTAAGTCAGGTAAAAATATCAAAATAAAACCACTATTTTTGAACAGAAATAATAACCTTTTCAAAATAAAACAAAACAAAAGGTGAAAAGAATGGTGTCATTTCATATTTCTGCAAATCTTTTTAATACCTGGCTTCATAAAAGTTAATTAAATTCTCACAAAGGTTTTAGCACCCAATCATAAGATGTATCTTTAGTTGAAGTATAAAAAGAAAATAAAAATTTGATTTTGAAAGGAGAATATAATATCTCAATAGCATTTTCAGGTAACTATAAATATCTTTATTTGCTACAATATCAAAATACAAGGGGCAGTTTTTAGTTATTTGTAATGTGGAATCTAAAACTTGCAATGAATTCAGTTACATCAAATCCCATTACTTTATTTGCAATCAGAGTGAATCTTATATTTATACACACTTTTGTAACATGGACCATAGAAAAATAATATAGTGACCTAGGTGCATTGTCCATATGTGGACTTACTTCAGTAGACACCACCAATAGACACATTTGCTAATATCTCTGAGCTCAACAATAAAGTTTTTTAAGTAGTGAGGTATTGTTAAGTTCACCTTAATGAATACAATTTTTTCATATGAATAAATAAATTCTAATTTTCACTGGGAAAACCAATGTTATCACTATCATCAAATATTGGTAACTACTTTCCTTAAAATAACAGGCTTAAAAAAAATGTTTACCAAATACCTACATTGAATGACCATCGCTGGTTCTGTGTGCTGTACCATTCAAAAAGTAGCTTATTACTCAACCACAAGTGCTTTTCCTAAGGTAACAATCTCTACTTCAATATGCAGCATTTCTTTACATGCACTTCTCATTTTATCATACAAAATATTAAATGTTACTCAATGATCAATATTTAATAAAGTTAGTATTTTTTTACTACTCCTCAAGGACATTTTTAAGGAAATTGGCATGAAAAGTTATATAAGATGGAGAAATCTAAATGGACAGTTATTGCCACTGCTTTATGGGCTATTTTACTTCTCATAATTGCAGTATCACCTAATAAATTATTATTCTGAAATGCTAAAATTTATAGTTTATGATGGAATTTCAAAATAATGACTTATTAGATGGTGATACGTTTGGAGGCTAAGAGGTATAACTGGAGATAGTACTAATAGCAAAATAGAATCACTGATGAACAATACATATATATACATATATATGTGTATATATATATATATATATATATATATATATACCTATGTATTTATACCCTAACTTTCACGTGTTGGGAAATCTAAAATACATGGTACACAAACAATTAACTATCAAAGTGAGAATGTCATAACACTTTAAGCAACTTTTGGAAAATTCCACTATATATTTAGAAGAGAATAAGCTTAAAATGGGGCATCTTATTATTATGAAAAGTTTTAACTGCACTTACAGTCTTCATTAAAGAGTGTTCAGGGTTTCCAGAAGTTCCCAGATCAAACTCTGAGAACTGATGGCTAATATTCCTTCTGGAAAACTGATGCTTAGAAAATTCTATATTATGATGTGCTAAACTAGGTTTCCTGGTCCTAGTTTTTGCCCCTTTTTTATGGTTAGAAATCCAGGACTCTTAAAATCCACATTTAAACTGAAAGATTCTTTTTAGTCTACCAAAAAAGAACTCCACATTACAATTTTCATTCAATGCAAAAGCCAGCTGAGCTGAAGTCACCAGAGGTCAACAACAGAAGCCAGGAGTGAGCCCCACACAGCCTTCAACCACAATAGTTTCAAGTTGTTTGATCAGGTCACCTCTTTGAGTCCCTTCATCTATCACTTTATGCGGTTCTGTGTTCCTTTTCTGAGATTTTGTTTTTTTGTAAAGTTGCTGGGTGTTCTGTCCTCAATTCCCTTGTCACACAAGTGAAGGCAGTGTTCTAGCTGATATGAAACCATATGTCAGCACCTGTTCTCTGGGTTTATTTGTTCATTATTCCCAGTTTTCTTTTCCAACACTTCAGGGTCTTTTTCTGTCAACAATAACAGCAACATATCTGTACTCTCTGGGCCTCCTACTTTTTTATGGATGTCAAAATCAAGGGCCTGATTAGTGCCCTCAAGGTTCTGCCTATTACTGAAATAGTACTTCAGTTTGGATGGTTGTTGTGAACTGACTGGTGGCTAAGGCTTACAGAAATATAAAATTTTACATTAACTATGAGGGGTGGTGGATAATTTCATTGAAAAATGCAGGCAGTATTTTAGTACATTAGGAAACAATCATACTCTTACAAGGCAAAATCTTGTTCTAGGCCCAAACACTCAGCACATCGAAATCTTACATAATATTGGCTCTAGGGATGTCTTTGTGGGTTCATCTCCAAGAGCAAGAGAAATAAAAGTACAACAAAATGAACAGGACTACATTCAACTAAAAAGCTTTTGCATAGCAAAAGACACAAAAAAGATACCCTTCTGAATGGGAGAAAATATTTTCACATCATACATCTGACAAAAAGTTCATACATTAAAAACAAAACAAAACAAAACAAAAAACCCTCATGGATCCCAACAAAACAAAAAGTTCAAACCAAAATTGGGCTGAGTTTCTAAGAAGACACTTCTCTAAAGAAGACATCTAGAGTGCCAACAGACAAATGAAAAATTATTTTATTCAGTGAGATGCAAACCAAAACCACATTGAAATACCATATCAGACCTGAAGAATGAGCCATGATGATATGAAAACTAATTATTGGCAAGGTAGTGGGAAAAAAAGAAAACTTCATTCTCTGTTGGTGGAAGGGTAGACTGGTTCTACTCTTATGGAAAATAGTAGGGCAGTTTATTAAAATATTAAAAATAGATCAACCTCATGACCCAGCAATTCCAGTTCTACCTAAGGAATGGTAAAGAACCAATTTGAATATATATATATATAATATTATATATACACACACACACTCCCATGTTTACTTCATCCTGTTTACAATAGTGGGGTTATGGAAATAACCTAATGCCCAAGGAAAGATTAGTAGATAGGAAGACATGGTATATATACATAACAGAATACTACTCTGCTATAAAAAGAGATGAACTCTTGACATTTGCAGCAACATAAATGAAACTGGAAGAGATGATGCTATGTGAAAAAGGTAAGAAAGAGAATGACAAATGCTGGATGGTTTCACTTACACGAGGAATATAGAGATACAAAGCAAAGAGTCAGACAAACCAAAGGAACAATTCTGTCTGTGGAATTGAGGTTACACAATGTGGAGAATAGTGGGGTGTGGGGAATGAAGTGAGGAGAAGGCACAGGACTATGGTAGAGGGCTGAAGGTGCTTTGGTGGTGGGCATTATACAGTGACATGCATCTGAAGAGGTTTTATTTTGTGACTTTTAATAAAATAGTGTTGTAAAACAGTTACAGCAGTTAAACTAGAAAGGCACAAATCATGTAGGTAAAGATCAGAAAGTTCCTTAAAAACACAGACCACAGAAAAGCTGTCATCTTGAAGTTGACGCTAACACTGGGTGACATGCAGTCAGTGAGTGAGTCATAAGAACTGTGAACCCCAAATTTTGGAATTATAAAATTGAAGGTAGATACAATGAAAATGACACACATTAAAGTAGAGATAATAGATACAAAATGAGTTCAGACTTGGACAAATTGTTGTTCAATTGGGACAGTAGTACTAGGTGAAATTATCCAGCTCAGAGAGCTAACACTGACATAAAACATTTTTTCACTGGTTACTTTTGTTATCACATCATGAATAAACTTCATACATATCATGAGAGGTAAAATCAGAAGACAAAAGTCAAAAGAAATATATATATTTAAGCAGAAGGAAAAGAGATGGTAAAAGAAAATAAGTTTTTAACTCCAAGTAAAAGTGTTCATACAATCTGCTAGAGAAATTTAAAAATTCAAGAAACAAGGTAAGCAGTTTCAGACACAATCAAGTCTTCCTAAAAGGTATATCAGAGAATAGTAGAGAAAAATTAAAACTTCAGAATCAAATCTCCTTATTGCATTGACAAAGTTAGAAGAAAGTCCTAAAACATTCAGAAAATAAGAAACAAGTGACTTTCTGAGCACAAGGAAGAGGTCATACGCATCACTAAGTCCTTGGGGAAAACAGATTTCATGACAGTCAGCGGTAGTTTTTCTTTTGGAACCCACTGAGAATGATTATCTAGTTGGAACAAATGTGAAGACTGTAGGTATTCTCCCAAGGGAGCAGGCTTTTCAGGTGTAACCAATTCCACAGCAAGTCGGTCAATAGCTATCATAACACAAAACAAAACTGAAAATACCTGCTCAAAAGGTAACAAGGAAGTTACTAAACATGGACTGTAATAATTCAGTACTGGTGTCAGAATCATGGGAGCCACAGGTGAAATGGAAATTAAGAAGTTCTGAAGGTGAGAGGTGAAAAACAAAGACACTTTATAATAAAGGAAGTGATTGGGACTATGGCCACTGCAATTACAAAACTGAGAGAGAAGGTAGCCATATCTCAAACACTATTCTCTACCAGCAAAGGACAGGCTGAATAGTTTTACTTTTCTCATAGGTATGATAAATCACAACATTGTATAAAGTTCTCCTGACAGAAGACTTTTCCCAACTGAAATTTCTTTCACAGGCTGTGCTTATCAGGATTTTTTGTCTAAACTGCCTGTTCTACAGTAGCAGCTAGAGCAACATGTGTCCTATCTACTTGCTTAACCTCAGGTAACTTCAGGTCTCCATTTTAGATTGTGTATAAGAATATTATTTTGACTCCAGAGGTAGGAATAATTTTTGTTCTTGTCTGAGAGAGCTGTAGTAAGATATTATTTCATGTTTCTGCTTTTGAATATAATTGAATAACTTCTTACCCTCCCACTGTGAACAGCAATGAAATTGGACAAAATAAATTAAATAACTATTATCAGATGTTGAATAAGAAGCTGTGTAGGGTTATGAACCTTAAAGAAGGGAAAGGCATGAGGTCAGAGTCATAGTTAGCCTGGCTGTCTGTTTGCAGACACTGTACTGCAGCCCATGGACAAGAATCCAAGCAAGGCATGATATTTTCACTAAGCTGAAGAGGCAGAGAACAGAGTTTAAGCATGATGAAGCAGACAGAATGAAGAGAGACATGAGAAGAGAGAAAGTGCTATGCGGAATGGGAGTACTGCAAACCTAGAGTGTTTGTCCAGTATCTAGTCATTAGGCTAATTCCTTATAACACATACTAAAATGTAGCAAATAATAATGTGTCTACTTAAGCAAGAAAACAGGAAAGCAGTGCATACAATCAAAGGGGAGAAATAGAAATGGATGAGAACAGACAGAGAGCTAACAGAAAAAGTTGGAATAAGCAATAATGACTATGACAGAATTCTTTATTTTAGGAATTAAAATAAGTGAAGAGCTAAAAAATTTAGAAAACAAATTTACACCATAAAAAATGGAAATTCTTGAATCAAGGCATACATTATTTGAAATAGAAAGTCTAATGCTTTAGTTTTATAGTTGATGGCATTATGCAAAAGAAAGTTTACAGATTAAAAGACAATAAAATATAAGTGTTCAAAACTGAAGAGCAGAGAATAAAAAGTTGGGGAAATAATTCACAGAATAATTGCAAGCAGCTTAGTATATGAATTGGAATTCCAAAGGAGACACTGATTTTCAAATATAAAAAGAAATACTGGCTAATAACATGTTTGCATGGACATAAATTTTCAATTTTAAATATGAATAGGTATTGAATCATGTCAAATGTTTTTCCCATATGTATTGAGATATTATGTGGAAAGGATTTCTCTTTTTCATGGTAAATTACATTGATTTTTCAGTGACAAAGTTTCTTTCCTTAAACCTATTAACTCTTCATATAGAATTGTTCTACTAACATTTGGTAAGATTTTTTACAAGTGTGTTTATGAGGAATATTAATCTTGAATTTATTTTCTTTGTAAGTTTCTTTTCTGTTTGTGGCATAAGGATCATTCTGCCTTATTAAAAACATTAGAATATTACATTTTCCTTTATTTCCTGAAAGAATTTGACAAGATTGGCATTGTAAAAAAAGCACATATTTTAGTTTGATGAGTGTTCAAAAGACCAGGCTAACTAAAGTTCATTAGTGATAGAAAAAAATCATTTTAGAACTCAATCACATGTTTTCCTAAGTCTTTTAGAGGAGCAAGAGTTTCAGAGATAGACTTTATAAGCACAACATTAAATCTTTGAGGGGCTTTAGACAGGGATTTGGTGAGTCAATCCCATACTGTCTTGCTTGTTCCATGGTTGCCAAGGCAACAAGAAACTTGGGATACCTAGGATATTGTTTTATCTGAACTGTATCAGGAATAACACAATTATTGGCCAACTGCCTGTCTCCGAGTGCTTTTATGTAAGTTTTTAGAGTCAATCTCAGGAAAAAAATCTATTCTTCTACTATTTATTCCCTAAAACACATATGTACATTTTAAATAAATCACAAGCTTCTTCCCATTTAAAATTGCTATTTATCTCTGAATTATGCCAGGGATTTCACTTTATCACTATTGTGATATCGTCATATCTTTATCACTATTGTGATATCATCATACTTGTATGATGTACATAAATGCTGATATATGTGTGCTGATATTTGCGTGTGGATACATTATATATGTACACACATACATATATAATATATCCACACACAAATGTGTGTATGTACACACATACATATATATGATACATATATATGTATATATAATGCATAATAATGCATATATATGTACACTCTAATCTCTTTAGAGAAGAAAACCTAACCTGCCAAAAAATGAAGAAATGAATCAATATAGCATAATGTTCTACGTAGAACATTTATCTATTCACTTATTCATATGGGGTTTAATAAGAACAGCATTGTGGCAGGCTGATAATAGAGCTGATAAAAACAAATAAAAAATTAAACAAAAATGAAAAAAGATTTGGCTTCATGATTTTATCTAGTAAAGGAGATCAATATTTAGCAGTGAAATTTTTGTTAAAAGTTGGTATTAAAATATTCCTATTTTTTTGTGTTCATGTATTGAAAGTAGCTATGCAATTTCCACTTGAGAATTACCTCTAGTTCTATGAGGCCAAGGTAGGACCTAGGAGAAAGGAAGAATGAAATTGTTTGATAAAGAGTGATTTTAGGATCTATGGAAAGGTATAAAGTAAATCTTGTTATTTCTTTTAAAGGTGTTTGTTTCAAGATGACCCAGAAAATAAATGACAGGAAATGATAGAGGAGATATGAAAAAAAGAAACAAATAGTAAAAATACATTTGACTTTATTATCCTTACATTATGTCTTTCATAAACTAGTCAGAAAAAGTAAATAAATCTCAACATTGATGTCACATTAACAATGTATGATTTTTGAAGCACATTTCTAAACCTAGTATCTACATTCAAATTTACAAATTTGGAAAATGAAATTATACCACTGAATAGAATATTATAAGTACTACATACTAACAGATTGAGTTACTAGAGTCACACCTATGCCTGGAATCTGTAGATTGATATGGTGAAAATTACCAAGACTCTCAGAATAATCTCACTCAGATTAATTTTGATAAATCTTTGATTTCCAAATCAACAAAGAATCTGAATTCATTGGAAATAAAGGATTTGTAACAAATCCTTTATTTTCCTTTTTCACCAGGGACATCTGGGAAAGAAAAAAATTTACCAGCTCAATATTTTTGCAAACTTACCAGCAGAAGGATAGTAAAATTTGTATACATAAAAAGCTTTTAACAGGATATATTTAATCTATTCAGGATGCTCAAAGTTTGTTACCTAGGAATTCATAGATGTACAGGGAATGGTCTACTGGACAATGTCACATAAACTACACTGACGTAGATATACAGATGCAAAACTTTACCAAACAAAATGGCTCCATAGAAAGATGCTTCCTTTTACAACAAGCAATGATCTGCATTGCTTAAAACATCACATATTTAATTTCTAATGAACCTGAGAAACAATTTTAATTATTTCAAATCTTTCCAAGTGAAAATGAAAGCATGTCCTGTGTTTTATTATCACTTATATCCTTCGGATTATTAATAAAATTCAGTACTAAGTAAGGTATCTTATTCCTGTGAGTTAGATTTTACAGCCCAAGTCATTTCTTTTTAATTTCAATAAATATCTCTTATTTCAAAGTAAATACAGGTCAACAGCTAGTTTGAACTGGTAAATGATCAGAGTTTAAACAAAATCATTGAGTCAAAATTCACGTCATAAAAACACTTTAGTGGAACTTAGGGGAGTTTTTATTTGTTCTGGATTTTTTTTTTAATACTAGGTCTTGGTAATTTACCTGGAGAACCACAGGCTCACATTGCCAGGGGTACCACAGCTTCAAGTGGTCCCCAGCCTCAGCTTCCCAAGTAGTTGGGATTACAGGCGTGCGCCACCATGCCCAGCTATTTTTTGAGACTAGGTCTCACAATGTTGCCCCAGGCAGGTTTGGAACCCTGGACTCAAGCAATTCCTAGACTTGGCCTCGCTCTGTAGGTTGCGATTAAAGGACGTGCGACCATGCCCAGCCTTGCTCTGGATTTTTAAATATTACTGTGTAATAATGATGATATGACATGTAATAGAAATTCTAGGAAACCAAAAATCTCTGTACCATGCACAAATAGAAGAGGAAGAAATATTTCAAATCTTCCAATGGATGGGGGACAAATGAATCAAGCTAATAGTGGGTTTTTCTTGAATATCCAAGACATATCATATCGGGTTGTAAATAAGCCAATGATATCTTTCAGTAAGAATAGCCACAGAATATATGCCTATGTAGAAGGCATAGGTATTCTTCTTTTATGATATTATTATATCTTTTATGATATTATAAAAGCTGTCAGTTTTATGAGTAAGGGGAAGGGCTATTCTGAGCAAGTACTGATATCAAAACCAAAGCAGACCAACTTAAATTAAGATTTCTTTCTATATTTAATTTGTGCTTTTAAGTTGGCCCACTTGCTTTCCACACTCATCGGTCTGGATTTCTTTGATTGCTCAGTGTACCTAAAATAGTGTCTTTATCTTTAAATAATCAATTATAACTAATTATAAATTAAAATTAGTTTATAGTTAGTTTGCATATTGTTTTCTATTATTAAGGAAATCCTGTTTTTCTCAGGCTTTCGTGGTTTTGGATTTTTATGTTTCCAACTTCATTTTTAAAATCTATTACATATAAACTTGGAAGGCTTTCTACAAATGTTGAACTTAAAGCCTTGTTTTTAGGCCCTTCACTTTGAACACACACACATTTACTTTAGAAATTCTTAATCTCTGATCACTACTTTCAGTCTCTAGCTTCCATACAATTGCTTTTAAATAGGTAAAATTCCTGCTTTCCAAGTAACCACAAAAAGAAATTAAATTGATAAAAAACCAGCATTGGGTATTGAAATGGTATAGAAGAATGAGAATGGTGAGGGGAAATGTATTCTACAGAAAATAGAAAAGTACAGGCAGACTTGGAATCTCAATGTTATCTTCCTGTCCAGAGTAACTGTGCCTTAGTATACTAAGCAATATTCTTACTTTCTTACTTAGTTGTGCAGGGTAAGATGAGCACCCTATGATGGCTTTTAAGTAGTGTATCTGCCAGAAAGATAATCAGCCAATATTTTGACAATCATTCTGAAAAAAAAAAAAAAAAAACAGTTTCCTCTCTGAGTCAGAAGACCTTTACAGATGTCTTGAGCAAAGTTCATAGTTTAATCATGTTTTATCTTTGATGTCTTTAATTAGGCACTTCTCAGGAAAATGAAAGCCTACCACAGCATATTTTTTTATCTTGTTAACTGCCTATGCATGTTCTTTACACATCTATCAATTAATGCATTAGAAAGAAACTATGTATAATAAAAACAATTAATTATATAGACTAATTCTATAGTTATAAAAATAGAAAACTCTAATTATAACGTTCATGGAAATAATTTATATATAAAATAATTTGGAATCAATCATTTTACTAATTTGTTATACTAAATAACTCCCCAAACGTCTCAGTACTACTTTTAAAAATCAATATAATACAAAGAAAATGTCGCATTTGCCTATACCATGAGGATGTCACGCATACTATGAAAGAATGTGTGTGGAAAACTGGTATTGGTCCTGGTATTGATTCCTGCTTGTGTGAACTATTAAATCATACATTACATCATTCCTTGAGTCATATGAGTTAAATATGTTCTTAATTTTAAAATTTTCCCAATTACATATACCTTATCTTAGAATAAGGATGGAGTTCCACCTCAGGTATCAATATAGCTAAGTGATAATGACTGTCTAAAACAATATGTTAGGGAAGATTCTGAAGAAGTATTATATTTAATAGTAATAAAGATGTTAATAACAAGTAATATCTCCCATGAGAATTAGTATGGGAATATATTCAGTCATGCACATATTTGCAGTAACTTCCTTAAAAGTCAAGATGATTATTCCAATAAACTAGATACTGCTTACCAACTCATGGATCAGCATTATTAGCAGAACATAATATATGAACATTAGTTAGCATCAGTCTCTCTCACCCAGTCAAGACAAACCTAACATAGCATTTTCAAAGGTAATGAATAGTGTAGTCCCTTTACATGATCACAATATGCTATAGAGACTTCTATAGGCTTGGAAGAATCTAGTTGTAAACTCATGGAAAAGTAAAGTGACCTCTAGTGTTTTCAACAACAAAGTAAGTATTCCCTATGTGTTTCAAGAAGAAAACTTTCCATAATAAAGGACTGTTCTTCAGTAAAGGGGTATGAGAGATGCATGCATCTTTATGTGAGAATTTCCCAATATGTTGTCAACTTACATGAAAAACAAATTAAAATCACTTGAAATAATTAGACTGACATTGATATATGTCAGGAAGACAGATTTTGAGACACTTTTCCTCATGGGATGACCTGAGGAAAAAGTATTTAAGCTTTAATGGGCTAACACTAATAGAGATACAATCATTAAAATGGCAATTAAACTGGTGGGATTTACTAAAGGGAACATAGGGCAGCATGCTAAGAAGATCATGGGAAGCCTTAAGTCTATAAGAATTAAGATATATATTTTGTATGTATCTTATTTGTAGAAGACATTTTTTAACCTCATATCTTTCTATATTTTCACCCAAGAGTAGAAGATTGTAAGTGTCTTATCTTTAGATTAATTTCAGAAGCACAATCTTTTTCTATGGATTCTCTGTTTTGTTTTTCTCAAAAATGAGTCATCAAAACCATCTTCATATAGCAGGAATCTGAAATAAGGTATTCAACATTCTCATGAAATAATGACAGTTTTTTAGAAATCTGTCCACATATCCTGATAATACATACAGATTAATAAGGAGAGAAGAAAAATACTCTCCAGAGGCATTCATACCCAATGAATCACTGAGGTGCGAATGAAAAGATCTCAAAGGAGACAACCCTGGCAGATCCCCCAGTTTTAGAGCTCCCTATAGGGTCAATAAACCCCTTGGGAAACTACTTCACAGTACAACTATGTTCAATCCTTCTGCCTTTCCTCTTTTCCAGAAGTGTGAACCTGATTACTTCCTAATAAACCTCTCAAAGGATAATATGGAATGAAATATACCTCCTGTTCTAAAAAAAAAATATATATATATATATATATATATATATATGTGTGTGTGTGTGTGTGTGTGTGTGTGTGTGATGAAACCTTAACACTCCATGAGTATATGAGTGTACTTGGAAATATGACTTCTAGGTGGTAATTAATAATAATAAATGACATCATACGGTGAAGTACCTTATAAAAAGACAAAGAGGGAGAACAAGAATCTCTATGTGCACATAGAGAGGCATGATCATATGGACATATTTGAGAAAGTGGAAAAGAGGACATATTTAAGATAGTTAGAGAACTTTCACAAGAACCTCATGATGCTGGAACTGGGGCAGTCTCAGATTTACAAGCCCCACAACTATGAGTATATAAATTCTGCTGTTTAAGTCACATAATTTATATTATTTTGTTAAGGTGACACTGGCCCTCAGCATTTCCTTCCCAGGAAAACCAACATGTGATAGGGACCCTTTGTGTCCCCACAAACTATGCAATCAGGATAGTTTCTTGGATCCAAATAAAGGTGATATAATCCAGTGAAATGAATAAATTATAAAGATTCCAATATGTTTAAGTGTTTTCTGAGTTGAAATTCAAGCTTTCTATTTAGAAAGTATCTTCTCAGCCTGAATTACTCTAAGAAGATAACCACCTGGTGAACACAAACCTATTCATCATATTCATGACTTGGGTAGAGGCTGCCTCTGGTCCTCTAGTTTCTGGCAGGTGGAAATGGAGAGATTGTCATTTGCATTACATCATGTCCCCAATGGTGCTGAATCACTTGAAATTCCAAACACCTGCATTGTCCCCCCTAAGGCTTCTTACTATCAGAATGCAAGACACCACAGAGCTCTGAGACAAGTGATAAGGAAAACCTACTGAGCCACAAAAACAACAAATAACTTTGTAGAAGCCTCTGGAAATTTACTATTTCCAATCAAGGCCTTGTCTGCTCTGAGCAGAACCATGTCCTGCCTTCTGACTTTCTAGGGTCATCAGGTTTTGATGGGAATGTGGAAAACCTAAGTCTTGCCTTGTAATCCCCATCTCAGGGGATTTCTGAGTCAGGTTTATACAAGGTTCAATATTGAGAAGAGAAAATACTCATTATTAAAGATGAGTCAGCATCTGAAACTGAAACCATAATGTCTCTAGTGTTGGTAGATTAACTAGACCTGATAGAGATCGGGCTCTAAGCAGTGTCTCCATTTCCACTGTAAGCTCAAACTCAGATTGTAAGATTGTATTTCTTCTAACTGGAAACAAGGAAGAAATTAAGGAAGGAGAATCATGGAACCTGAGCACAGGTACTTCCACACATGTCTGCTCATGCTGCTATCTCTGTTGAAAAGCCTCCTTTAAATTCTATACACCAGACACTTCCAAAACTTCCACTTTGCCCTTTAAGATTCTCCTTAGTGAAGATACCCTGAATTCCACAGACAGAGCAAGCTGCTTTGAGACTTCTACCTTAAATATGTCTTTATTACACATTTCGACCTTTTTATAGTTGCTATTTTTTAACTTACAAGAGAATGAGTTTCCTAGAAGTCAATATCACATCTTGATAATCTGCCAGAGGAGTCTAACATAGCACCTGACAAACAATAAGTGTTACCTACTTAAGTACCAGAAATCACACATCACATGGCTCTGACTTTTCATTCCCACCTCAAATCCCACCGAATCCCCCAGTATCTCACCTACACACATCGCTCTGTTTCATCCACAGCTCACTGACCTGCAAGCAAGCCATCTGCAGCCACACCCTCCTACTTTCTCTCAGAACTGCTTCTTTGGTCTGTAATGTTCTCCAATCTGTTCAGACAAAACACTAAAAACCTTCATCTTCCTTTGATGTCTAACTTATATACCACTTCTTCCACACAGCCTTCTCTTTGCTTCTTCTCATATTTTGTTGACCCCTTACTTTCTTTTGTTGACCCCTTACTTTCTAATTCTGCAGGTATTTTACATTTTCTGCACTGTGCTGAGCTAAACACTCTGGCAAGGTAAAGTCATATTGTACTCTCTTCTACGTTCAAGGACACTCAGAAATGCATGACCCCTCCCCCCCCCACTAATTCTACTCCATCTTCTCTGTTTTCTAGACTGCAAGTGTAGGAAGCATTCTCACAAATTACTGTCCTCTCTAATTCTTGAAACTGTCATCTCTTTTCATTGCCACTGCGCTAACACTAACACAATACCTTCCTATCCTTTCTTTGATTAGAATGTGGTATTTATTCTCCAACATCTCCTTGTTTGTACTGTCACCTGTTCTCATCAAAGATTTTTCTTCTAAGCTAGAACCTAACAATTCAAAGGCAAGGCTCTATCTGTTTTTCTTTTGCTAAATGCGCACTTCTAAGGGCCTCATTAGTGTTTCCCTAGCTTTGAAGACAGAAGCACTGTCCCTGGTACAGTGTTTGGCAGGTTTTAAGATTTCTGGAACTATTTATGTAATGAACTAATGAAATAGAACAAATGATATTTAAGTTTATGGATCTTGCTCTTTCTCCTACTTAGAATTTCTCTGTTGTCTACATTTCAATAGTGAATTGATTTTCAACAGTTCCCAAACTAATTCAATGAGAAACAAAAAGTCTTTTCAACAAATCATCCTGAATTAGCTTAATATCCATATTTTAAAAACTCCTCTGATGCTATACATGAAAAAGTAACTCAAAGTGGATTACAGTTTTAGGGGTAAAATTAAAACAGTACAGTTTTTAGAAGGAAACAGAAGAAAAATTTTGTGACCTTGGGCTAGGAAAAGGTTTACAAAATATAACACATAAAGCACAAAACAGAAAATAAAAGTCATAATAAACTAGACTTTAGTACTTTCAAACAACATAAAGAAAATGAAACTCTAAAAAAGGATCAGTGAAATACTAGCAACACACATAGAAAAGACTTTAATTCAGAACATATAAAGGACATTAGAAACTAAGTAGAAGATAAACAACTTTATTAAAAATTGGCAAAAAAATTGGAACACATTTCAAGGGAAAATAAAGGATTTAAATGTCCAGTTTGTAGGATCAACATCAGTAAATTACATGATCAAAATGCAAACTTAAAAAACAATGAGTTAGCACTACCTGATCCTTAGATTTGATAGATTTAAAAGACTGAACACATGTGGTATTAAATAGAACACTAAGTATGGAGAAAAAAAGTTTCACATACTACTGAACTTGACAAAGTTTCTTAAAATTTGAAAAGTTAAAGCAACTAAAAGATTTTAAAAATGGCACACAATTCTATTTTACATATTTAATCAAAAATCTACTATATGAATGTTCATATCAACACTAAATAATTTATTACATAAATTTAAATTAGCTATCAAGTAGCCAAAACATGGAAACAACACAAATAACTATCACGGGAGAATAGAAAAACAACTGTGGTACAGGCACACACTACAAGGGAGTAGTACTCAGCAATACAAAGGAATGAATCATCCATTTATAATTACAACATAGATGAACATCAAAATAATTATGCTGAGTGAAAGAAATCAAGCACAAATGAATTCATTTTATGTGAATCCATTTGCATAAAATTGTAGAGAATGGGAATTCATGTATAGTCACAAAAAGTTAATTGGTGGTTGCCTGGGAGGAGACTGGGGAGAGGAAAGAGAGATTGTAAAGGTGCATGAGGAAATTATTAGAACGATAGAAAATGTTTGTTTTCTTGTTTGTGGTGATGGTTTTACAGGAGTATAAAAATGTGAAAACTCATCACACTGCATGATTTATACATGTATAATTATTGAACTTTAAATATAGCTCAACAAAGTTGGAGGAAAAATCTTTGGTGGTTTCCCAGCACCAAAAGTATAGTAAAATCCACACCACATAGTTTTCAAAAATCTTGCCCCTGTCTTATTCTGGCTTCGTCTCCAGCCATTTCCTCTGTGCATTTTATATTCTACCAGGATTGAATGATGTGGATGAACTTTCCCTAGAGCAAACACCATTACATGACAAGGATAGGTGTTTAGGGATGAGCTGTTCATCCAACACTTCTGTCCACTCAGAAAATAACTATCATCTTCCAAAACTGAGTCCAGTGCCTGGCATGTAGTAGGTGCTCAATAAGTAATATTTATTATGTAAATAGGTTTGATTTTCTATCCTCTGGGAAGCCAATTATAATCCTCTGCATATATACAAAGTTAATTACTCACTCAATAATTCATTAGTATAATTTTTATTTCTTATATGTGTTTCCATCCTCTGTTGCTTTACATGGGATTCCAAGTCTGTTTTCCTAGTTGTGAATTCTTTGCAGACAATGATAGGCAGACATCCTAAGATGGATTTCCAAATTCCTGTCCCATGTACACAAACCTTCCAGTTGTTCAAACAAATGCTAATCCAGGTGTTGCTATAAAGGGAGATTTGTAGATGTAATTAAGATCCCAAATCAATTGTATTTATGATAAGATATTAATCCTAGTGGTCTTGACCTGGTCATGTGAATCATTTAAAAGCAGCTTCCTACATATGATTGCAGAAAAGGAGTCTTCAATTTCAATATCAAATATAACAGTGGAAGTTACTCACAGTTGAAGACCATGAAGAAGCAGAGTTCCACTGAAGAGGAATGGACTTCTCCAGAAGTTGAAAGGAAGATTGAATAGAAAAGCCTATTGAAATGGTATATTCTTTTTGGAATAACTTCAATGATTTCCACCAGAACTCCCTAGAGAAAATTTTAGAACACATGATGTGAACCCCACTTCCAGTGTTTCTAATTCTGAAATTAGGTGAGGCAAGGTGATTTGCACTTCTAACAAATTTCTAATGATGCTAATGTTGCTGATCTTGTGATCACATATTGAGAACTACTATATTAAAGAAACTGTAACTGATCCCAACAGATCTCTTTGGAGATCCAGGTCACTTCTAGATATATCATTACAGTGTGTAAGAATGCTGCAGCTGGAGGGTCTTATTTCAAAGGGCACCAGGTAGTGATTTTGGCAAATTAATTTATTTCTGCTTCAGTTTAGACAGATAAATACATAGATGATGGATGGATGGATGGATGGATGGATGGATGGATGGATGGATGGATGGATGGATGGATGGATGGATAAATGAATGCATATATAACATTGCTTGGCATATACAAAGTCAAGTGTAATCATTACATATTAATATGGCATGGGTTGCCAGTGGCTAATGAGTCAATCAATCATACCTATGTAATGAAACCTCCACAGAAGGGATTGGGGAGATTATGTACTTGGAGAGGGCATGGAAACTCAGAATCTTTTCCCCATAACTTGCCCTGTCAATCTCTTCCACATGGCTGTTCCCAATTATAGCTCTTATAATAAATTGTGATCTATAGCTTTTTAAAGTTCTGTATGATATTCTAGCATTAATTGAACATGAGGAGGCTGGCCTGGAAAACTCTGGTTTATATACAGTCAGCAAGAACCATAGACAATCTAGGGAATCTGGGGTCTACGGAGAGATATGAGAAACTTCAGTATGTAGCCAATTAGTCAAAACAGGAGGCTTGTGGCTGGTATCTGATGTGAGGGTAGTCTTGCCTGAACTTTAAGCTTGTGAAACCTAATATATTCTCTCGGTAGATAGTGTTAGGATGAACTGAAATCTTGAATACCTTGTTGGAGTCTGAGAATTCCTTGTTGGTGGAGCAAGCACACCCACATTCTAATTGGGAATTGGCCTCACAGACACCCAATAAGTAGTATTTCAATATATTCTATGTAAAATTTAGAGAAGAAAAATAATTCATGGATAGGAGACCACTCCCAAAAGAGACACGCAACAGAAAACGATTTCGTAATCTCTTTGCTCAGCACACTAAATATGCTACTTCCCAAACCACTATGCATATATATATATTTCACATCGTTATAATCCCTGGGGGGGAGGGGTCACCCGCCCAAGCTTTCTTACTTGATCCTTCTCACCTGTGTGAAGCAGTTGTCACTCAAATGCAGTTCAACAACAGGGTTTTATTTACAAGGAAATTAACTGGGAAAACCAAAAAGTTTTCAAAGCCACAAGTGGCCAGATAGCTTACCCCAGTTACCATTTACCAAAAGTCCCAAACACCAAGATGATGCCCCTTTGCCCCTCCAAATCTCAGGGGCAGGCACTTTCATAAAGTACTGTTTTTTCTCCAGGAGTCTTCTTTTCTTCTCTCTACAGTGTTCCCCACTGCTCTGTTTCTCCAAGGTGCTTCAAACTTCTTCCACAATTGCTGATACACAAATCAGCTTTCCAAATCCCTGGCCATTGCCAGGTACCAGCTTTCCAGGCCACCTTGTTGCGGCATCACACTCTCCAAACCGACCCCTCTTCAGCTGGTCACCATGGCTCCTTGCCACCTCCAGCTCATTCCTTATGGGGTTTCCCCTGGCCAGGCCACGTGGCCTGTTCTCTCAGTCCTCTATTCTTGTCTCCTTCCTTTCTCTTCCTTTCCTTTCCTTGTTCCTTCCTTTTATCTCTACCCTCTCTTCCTGATTCCCATTTTCTCTGGTGGTTCGTTCAGACTCCACCCACCAGGGCATTTTGGCACCTGTTCAATTTTCAACTACGTTACTCCACTGTATCAGTTTCAGCAATGTCTTTAAGTCAGCACTAAGTCACAGGCAGGTGACAGAAGTTTAGGACACATCACTAGCAAGTGACAAGAAACAACCTCAACTTTTGAAAAAAAAGGCAAGTCTGAGATAATTTCGCAACTGATTTGCATTTTTATTTTCATAACATCCATACACTGTTCTCTTTCTCTCCTGATCTTTCTCCCTTCTTCCTTCTTCTCCTACTTTGTCCCTCTCTTTCTTCCTTGCATCCATCAATCTATCCTGCCTTCTTCCTTACTGCCAGTTGCTTCCTTTCAAAGATGTCAACTGAGGTTAAGTCTCAGAAGCAATATAAAGATGTGAGTTAGAATAAAACTTGCTATCACTTTTAATGTTAGGAGCTGAGACAAAAACCTTATCTGCTGACCCTCAGTTTCCTTATCTGAAAAAAGTTAGGAAATAATTCTTGTACCTGCCTTTATGAATTGTTTGAATGACCAAAAAAGGAAACCATTTTTAACTAGGTAGTACCAAGTTCAGAAAAATTGATACACATTTGCATCATCTCTACATTAAATACTCACAGTTGCTGTAGCAATGCTACATATATATATATATATATATATATATATATATTTTTTTTTTTTTTTTTTTTTTTTTTTTTTTTTTTTTTTTAGACTAGGTCTCACTATTTTTGCCCGTGGAACCGCAGGCTCATGCTGCCCAGGGTACCACAGACTCAAGCAATCTCCAGCCTCAGCTTCCCAGGTAGCTGGGATTACTAGCGTGTACCACCACTCCCAGCTATATTTTTTGGGAACTAGGTCTCACTATGTGCCCCCTGTGGGATTCGAACCGTGATCCCTGGCCCCAGCCGCAGCTTCCTAGGCTGCCGCTTACAGGCATGTGCCACCATGCCTGACCAGCAATGCTATTATTGACATGACACTGAAAGAGGCACTGGTGATGCGAGGGTGAATAGAACATGGGCATGACCTGAAAAAGCTTCTTTTAGCAGTCCCTCCCTTGGAGTTCTCAAATGACAGGATTAGCAGAATAACTATTTTATAATTCAAATTATTCTCAGCCTTGTTGTGAATCAGAATAATTGTGCCTTAAAAATTCCCTTCACCTGAGTTCTGTATCTCTCTATCCCTCACTCCTGGGAATCTGATTCAGTGGTTCTGAAATGGACTCAAACATTTTTATTGTTAATAATCTCCACAAGTGATTATGATGCAGACTCACAATGTGCTTGCAGGAGTTGTCCAAACCAGCATGAGTAATACATCTAACGGCTTCTAAGTAGAACATCTTTAACAAGTTGTTTAAGACTCACTTTATTGTTGTTTTGATCTGTAAGTTCTCTAATCATGAATTTTTATAGTGCTGTGGGTTTGGGGATTCAAAAGACTAGACTTGTTTTCCAGTTTTTATATGTAATAGACTCATTTGTGAGATGGGAATAAGAATACTATCTATAACATTGGTTTGTTGTGAGGATCCAGTAAAATTAACTCAAAAGCAAGTATGCAACCACAGAGGATGAGGATGAGGGGAAAGGAGAAGATAGAGAAGTGAAGATACTTGGCAATTGGCACTGGGGCTTTGCTGGAAGGTGAATGAAGGATATGCATATAGTAATGTATGGCATTGTAATCCCCAAATAACATAGTTATATTAAAAGTTGGTAAGTTAATAAAATTGGAAAAAATAAACAAAAAACAAGTATTCACTGAGAGTTGCCTCTAAAGCAGACACTGAGGACACAGCAATGAACAAGTCTACATTCTCACAAAGCTCACTTCTGGTGGATGAGGAAAAAATAAACTAAAAGCTTTTAGCATAGTACCTGGCACACCAAAGATGACATTCTTCATTACAAATAAATCTGTAGTACAAATTACAAATAGTTTGTATACATTAACTGTGTATGAGTTTGTTCTATGTATTTGTAAAAGAAGAATCTCCATTAAAAAGGGTTACAATTCAACCTAAGGAACTATTAATGTGGACAAATGGACCTGGCAGAGTTGAGGAACAGACAGATCAGTGTGACTGGAACAGAAGCAAACAGGTAAGTGTCAGCACAAAGTGACATTAGGTAGGTAGGGAAGATCCTACTAATTGAGTGGATTTAATTTTACAGGATATGGAATACTTTTGGTTTTATATTTTTGGCTGCTTTATTAGTATTATTACTATTCTCATATTCAGAAGACTATACATGAAATATCAGTTAGTCTAGCTGAAGGAAGAAATAACCTTTTTCCACCTAGGGCATAAAGTAATTAAATAGTTACCTCTAATTATTTGACCAGGTTGGAAGGGTGGGAGAATAAAACCACTTTCAAAGCCTAGCTGCATCTTTTTAAAATCGTTTGAGTCTACGTATGATTTAAATACAAAAATGGGCCACAGCAGTTCTTAAGTAACCTACAAAACATTTCCCCCTTCAATACCTACACACCCTGCCAACCCACCTGTGTTTGGCACATTTCCATGGTAACTGTCATGCTATTTAACTGCTGCATTGTGTTATTAATATGGTGATTTAACATTTTCCATGTGGGTTAAACTGAATACAAAAAAGCTGCAACTGCTTAGTCATGCAGGATATATTTTATGGAATTTTTAATAGTTTCACTAAGCCATGTTTCTTTATAATTTTTGAAGGGATCTATTGCTAAAACCAAGGGCATTGCTCAGGATGGCACTAAAAACGTCCTTGTCTTCCAGAGAGAATATTTTCAAGATGGAAGTTGAACTTTAGGCATTTTCTCCCCCCCTGAGAGAGAGACAAATGATGGGGTATAGTCAGAAGCCTGACAAATGGTGTCAAGATTGAAGATATAAAACCATGTGTCTGATGGTAGTGAATAAGTTAGGAGAATAGTGAAGGAACTTCCAAAAGGCGGTTATAAAGCTGATTCTTTGAGAGCCTGCCACGTGATTCCCCGCACCTGTCTCTTGTTTCGTATCCTCCAAGTTTCTCTCTGATCTTCAGATCCTTTTGTGGTCTTCTCCCACTTTCAGGGGCAGCCAACACATTTCTTTGTGGTTAGCTTTTTGTTACCAACCAAACAAGAGGTCCCAGATTCCTCAATATTACTCTACCAAGATGAAGGCAGCAGTCAACTGCCTGGTCAACCCACACTGCAGGCTTCCTAAACCTGCCTTTCCTGAGCTTCTATTTCAACTAAAAAGATGAGACTATAGAGGGGATAGACAGTTTCTTCCACCAGCTGGTCTGTAAGAGTGTGAGATGTCAAGCGTCTCTTGAGGATGCAAAACCAATGCTGTGGCTATGATCTCATGCAGAAACAGTGCCAAGGTGAATGGGGTAAAAATCTGGATGCCATGGAAGCCACAATGGGCCTGGAGAATAATTTGAACTATGTCATTTGGAACCAGATCCAAAGGTCTGACAACAAGATGAGTCTCTATAAATTCCTGAAAAATTCAAGGAAGTGAACTTATTAGGAAAATAGATTATCACTTGTAGGTGTTTAACTCTGTAGGTTGGCAGGTACCCAGGGTGGACAGAACTGGGCAGGTCACTATTTCCAGAAGACTCACCAGGCAGCTTTTAGCATTCTCTCCCATGTTGTGGAACAAATGGGAACTATAAACCTTTTTTTGGAGCAGAAAAATAAAATGTTTTAATATTTCAAAGTGTACAGCTGAAAATTTTCAAAGCATAGTTTTTCAGGCCCTACCTGTTGTTTATTCAAAACTTTGTTTCCATTGAACTCAGGTACTTCTTGGAAATCTATAATAGTTTAATACTTCCCAGGTTATTCCTGTCTTCATCTGGGAAACCACTGCCTTCCAGCAGTGAATACTGAAATATGCTCCTCAAACGTCTTGCAGAGGATCATCCAAGGAAACTGCTTAAAATTCAAATTCTTGAGCCCCCTTTTCCATCTGTATATCACAAAAAAAGTGTTGTAGGAGTAATAAACTGAATTTTTAGTGAGATTCCCTGATGACTTTTATAAAATTGAGAAATTTTATTAAACACTGAGCATAACACAGCATTCTGCTTTTAGAAATTAGCAGTGAAAACACAGAAAAGAATTATGTGTCTTTCCCAAAAACACATATTATTATGTGAAAATGTCCAGTCCTTCTTGGATATACTAGGAATGTGATTCAGTTTTGTCACAAACATTTGATGAGTATGTATGTGACAAGCTGTCTTTCTGTAACTGGGAATAAAAAAAGAAGAAAACATAGGTCTGCTTCTCAGAAAAAACAAAATTAGATGGAGAGAGAAGATTTACTGTAATGAAATAGAGACAAATTTAGATAGTAAGAGATTAACTAAATCTGTACATGTGAAAAATAGCCCTACAGGAATTCTGGAGAGGATAGATCATGAGGGGATTATTCTTAGAGGACTTCCTGGAGGAAGTAATACTTGAGCTCAGTTTTGTGTAAGAAGCAAAGTTAGACAGTAGTATATTTTATACATGGGTAGTGCAAAAGCAAAGTTATATAAACATAGATAAAGATCAGGATGAAAATTTGGTGAGTTCTTGACAGATGCATGTTAATTACTCACCTAAGATTATCTGTTCTTTGTTTCTTCATCTGGCTAATGAAAGCATTGAATGAGATCATGTACAAAGATGCACAAAAAAAATCTAGTCTCCTTAATGGAACATCAATAAATGCTGCCTGCTTTCTCCTTCACAAGGAAGACAGCAATCATGTATTATATAAAACTATAATTTTTTGGTTCCATATAATAGAGAGAAGATGGTGTGCCAGTCATTATCATTGCTGCCTACTAGTTTTGCAAAAGTTAGAGAAAGCTATTTTATGGTTTTGAAAATGTTTTTATAACAATATGCATGAACTTTCTGACTAATCATCTTCAAAACTTAGATGGACTTATTTCTAGTAAATTCCTTCAAGACTCAAAATTAAATGACAGGGTATGACCAAAATGTTTATCCAACATTTATTGGATAAGTGGCATACATGTGTGTATGTTTCTGTGTGACCATCCCATCCTTGTTACCAATTGCAAGCATCCAGTCCTCATTGCCAATTACAGGGACACCAAGCTGCGTAGGTTTTTTTTTGGTTTTTTTTTTTTTTTTTTTTTTTTTTTTTTTTTTTTTTTT
>PVHY01000379.1:114837-183719 GCA_004024945.1 Uropsilus gracilis | reverse complement strand
ACTTATTTTCTTTAGGTTTTGCTAGGATTTCTTCAACCAGTAAAAAAATCCAGAAATCTATACATGTGTAGCAAGTCATCTACTGGTAAAGTCTTAGGAGACAACTATAGCGATCACATCATTGTGATCACATCAAACTCCTGGGTAGCCAGGTGCAAAGAAAATTATAGGAGCTGTGAAGTTAGATAGAATTTGTCTTGAAACCTGGTTCTTCTTAACTTTCTCTTAGTGTGACTTCTTAGTGTAATCGTGACATTCAAGTTCCCTAATCTACCAGTATAATACATGTAAGGGAAAGGAAAATAATATATGTGTTATTATCAGGGACTATTTTCCTATAGAATAGTACTATATATGGTCTTAAGAAATACATAGAAAGAAGAGAAATGGTAGGCAGGGAGGAGCAGAGAGGACAGGAGAGGACAGGAGAGAGAGAGAAAGAGAGAGAGAGAACAAGGTAGATAAGACACTTTTAGGACCTTCCAAAGAATAGAAGAATCCTTTATAAGATTTTAGAAAATGTTATTGACCATTCTGGCAATGCATATATTATATCACAAAAGCTAGATGAGGACCCTAGCTAATCTAAACCTGACTATGAGAATATTTCACAAGGCTTTTCTAAGAGCTCCACTGTTGCAATGCTTTATCTAGGCCACCGCCTTCCAACAAATACCATGGCAACGGATCTAACAAAACAGATTGGAGAAGAGGTTGCTGATGGTTATCCAGAAAGGTGGGAGTACTTTGTCTCTTTAGCTACTCATGATCTATAAACCAAAAAGAATATACAAGCTTGATATTTGAAGGTACCAAGTTACCTGGATTTTATTTTATTTTACACCAGGAAAATTTACTTTCTCAGTATGCAATCTTAATCACAAAGAGCTGTTTTTTACCTCAAATAAAGACGCATCAGCTAAAATATTCTAAGTGATTAGGAAAACTAGGAAACAAAGGTAATGGGGGATATGTAGAAACAAGAAACCCATATATAGTCATTCACAAATGGTTTGTTTCAGGAGTTGATAATAACTAATGTGGGCAGGCTTCAGGGTTCTAATTCAAATATTACCTGTCCCTTTTAGCTTTAATTCAGTTAGAATATTATAATTAATATTAAGTAGCATCATTTGCCTCTGTACCTTAAAATCATCGGTATCCTTCAATGTAAAAAATGAAGACAAAGTATATGTAACTACACAGTATCAGAGGTGAAAGATATATATTGGTTCTTTTATCTTCCATTAACTCAGACTGAAGAGTTGAAATCCAGAATCATTCCCCAAATCATTATTTGAATCAGTTAATAAAATAACTCTTTTATTAGTTTATTCAATAGGCATACAGAAAATATTAGTTTTAATTAAAAATTGACTCCTAATAAATTATGGATATTTTATAGAATTTATTCATATACCATTAATGTCTACTTTATTATAAAATTATAATTTGCTTAACTTTCCCCCTGAAAACAACCTGGCCTAAAAATCTAGAAAAGTGTAAATGGATAATTCTTCATCAGAGACTAGGAGAAGACAGGCCGAGGAACAAAAGGATGATCACCAATGACTTTTCTGAACTGCTCTCTCAAACCCAGATGGGTTTTCATACCTTCATCCTTATCCATGTCCCATGAGAATATGGTTGTTCCTTTCCATATCCCTAGGAAAGTTACTGACATAGATTTTTAAAGGCTCTGTTTAAAAGGTGTTGATGTTTGCCTCAGGGAACTCAGCAGCCTGGTGGAACAGGAAGTGTTGGGGTACCCACACAATGCAGTGCTAACAGTCCATTCCTCCTCTCTCCCTGAATCTCCCACCTTCCATGAGACATATTGAGGGGGAGATACAAGAGAAGATGGAAGGGGGTAGATTTCCATTCAGAACAGCCCTCTCAGATGATGAATTTGTACCCTGAACAATATGCACTGCCCTGCTCTGTTGCTCAGAGCCATGAGTAATACACGGGAGCTGGGAAGCTGAAGGGAAAGTTCTGTATGGTATGGGCTGCATCATAGACAAGCCTGCTCAAGTCTTGACTATTGAGCATGGAAATTTATGTATTACCTTTCAGCATGCCAACTTCTTATGTACCCAAGAGAATTTCCTTTTGAAAGCTTACAAGTAGAGTTAATAGAGTCAGGGATGGAGTCTGTTCTTCAAGCACTATGCTTCTTTTTATTCCATAATAAAGTTTCCTCTTCTTGACAAAGCCATATTTAAGTGACAGAGTTTCTAACTCCCTGAACAAAGACTGTCAAATGTTGGTCAGGGAGAGGGGGGGTGAACCCCAGAGATCACAAAGATGTGAAATTTATATATAAATAAATTATTTAATATTTATTAAAAAGTTGCTCAGGTCATCCCAATGTAATAATCATAGGTATTTCCTGTATGTTATGATAGGGAAAAATATAAGGACAGACCAGTTGATGAGATCAGGCGCGTTCAGGGTGGTATGGCCGTAGGCAGGACAGACCAATTGAAACACATTATTTCTAACTGTAGACCAGTGTACAAGTCTTAACGCTATTAGTTCCTTGATCACTCTAAGTCTTTAACATCTCTGAGCCTCTAATTCCCAGTTAAAATAAAGAACTTAGAAGAACTTGTTGGCAAGATCCTTTCCTGCTTTAAGATTTCACAAGTCTACGTCCTAGTAACTCATATCCTCTTACTTTCATTATTTTTCTATTATCTTATATTGGTGAAACCACTGTTTTACTCTCAATCACTATGCTCTGCTTGTATGACATTGTTTATTTCTTATATAAACTTATTAACTAGATGGTACTAGAGTGATCATATAAAATAAAAATATCTAAAGTTTAGGAATGCTAAGAAATCTGTATGACCTCATGCAGCCAGTAACTGCCAGGCTTGTCTCTGAACCATTCTCTTTATCTTCAAAACCTATCCTTTTATTGCCTATGCTCTATCACCTCTCTTCCTTCTCAGCACTTAGTACACTTCTCTGTGTAATGTCTTCTGATAGTCTAGGTCAAATGTACAGACATTTCCTGTGGGTGAAGCAAAAAGGAATGGCATCAAGCAAAGACACCATCAACTATTACATTAAACCTTCAAAGGCTACACCAGGAAGAAAATGATTCTCCTAGCTGCTGCAAATAGAGCAAAAACAGCAGAAAAGCCAGATGTGGATACAGATTTTTGTTTGTCTATCTATCTATCTATCTATCTATCTATCTATCTATCTATCTATCTATCTATCTATCTATCTATCTATCTCTCTTTCTCTCTCTCTCTCTACCTATCTATCTTCTATTTAATCTCCATATCTATCTTTACTCCATTTATTTCTGGTGTACAAGTGTCTGCAAAGTCCATTGAACTTGTGAGAGCAATTCATTTATGAAATATTCTTATGTGAGCAGATAAGGCAGGTATGCAGATATTTAGAGAAGATATTCACATTTCAACTCCTAGAATCAGAATCAAGTCCAGCCATCTGAGAATAAATAATTTGATTATTACATAAGAAGTCACATTTTAAATTACATCTTCATATAAAAAGAAAATATTGAAGATTCCTCTTTTAAAATGCCTTCAAAAACAATAGATTTTTTTACAAGGTATGAGAAAGATGAATAGATAAACTGATTTAAACCTATCTGAACAATGATAATGCCAGAGGAGAAACAAATTACTACTCAAAACTAACGACAATAAAATTGGGCTCCTAACATTCATACAGCAGATGAGTTACTATGTGCCCCAATCCTTCAATAGTATTTATTTTCCCTTGACCTTACCAACTCTATCACAATGCATAACAAAGCTCAGTAATTCCAAAATATACACTCAGCCTTGTAAGAGAGTAAGTCAGTAACTTAATTCACAGAAACAATCATAAAAACATGACTTGATTGTTTTTAACACCTCTGTTAAAGCTGTTTTTCATTTTCCATTACACTTGCACTTTCTATTATGTTTTCTTGGAAGTCTACATACATTACTGGTCAATGAATTTCTCAATAGGAAATATATATTTTAGAAAATGTTTTATCTAAGAAAACCATTTCTAGCAATGATAAGGACTGGAGGTGTTTGAATCCTTAGAAGTGTACCTATTTATTTAAATTATATAAAGTTCTAGAAAGCAATGTAAACCAATATTAACCCAATAAAAGGAAACAATTCTAAAGATAAAGAGTCAAAATGACACATATGTGCTAACTATTTTTCATAAGCTGGGAACAATGTTCTTGCCAATAAGCTCAATAGGGGCAGGGACTTTTGTCAATTTGATTAATGTTTCTAAAGTGCCTATAATCGTGCCTGGCATTTCACAATCTGTGGATAGTTGTTATCAGAAAGCTAACCTTTTTCCTCCTGAATCATTTCTTGCCCAATAAGCAAGTCAGAAGGCTACTGTATTTGGAAGTGTCTTATTGTATAAAAAATAAAGAATCTGCCTGACATCTTGAGAGGTTCTGCTGTCACAAATCCAAATGACCATGTCATCCAGGCACAAATTCTTAAATATCCCAGAGTTATAGTCTCTGTCAAGACAGAAAGTAACTGACACTGCTTCTTAATAGAATACTATATCCAGGTTCACTTAGATAAAAGTAATAGAACTCATGTCCACTAGTTTATGGCAAATCCAGGACAAGCACAGGATTCATACTCAGGTATCTTCAGGTTCTAGAACTAGAGCTCTGTCTTTTTGAAAACATGTAATCTTTCACTCACCTACCCCTGTAGGTAGACTTTCATTGTTTTCTTTCAAATGAGCTGTGATGCTTAACATAGCATCAATTACTCAATGGGTGTACTGTGAATATTTTTGAATAAACAAATGAATGTCATATCTCTGCTTCTCCATGAACATGGGGGAGAAATGTCTACACTGACTGACTTTGACACCAGCACTGCTGACTCACTAATCCTTCATTGCTTCAAAGTTTAAGACTGTTACTCAAAGAATCTTGTTGATTCAATTTAGAAATGAACTGACACCACCTTGGGGAAGGACCTGTCTCTTATTTAATCAGCTCTTCCTAGGATGCCCTATCCCTTTCTGAGGGAAGAAGATTCTCAAAAGAGGGGGTATTACCCAAGCAGGTGTTCTAAGAAATGTTCATTAACATAGAGCTCAGGTTATTTCAGAAATATTGTAATAATTACTATTACAGGTGCTCTCTGAAGTGCAACTTTGGAACTCTGATTCCACCAGAATGAGGGTCCATTTCCTACTCCTTAAGTCTGGGAAGGCTTTATGACTTGCTTGAGTACACAATATGTAATAAATGACGGTGTGGGAGTTTTTAAATATAAGTCTCAAGAGGCCTGAGTACAACCATATAGAGAAACCCCCCTTTGTCTGTTAGATACAGAAGGTCCAGCAAAAGCTACCAGATATGAAAATAAGACTGTCAGACTTTCTGCTCTCAGATAATTTACCAGAAGATAGCTGCAATGTGAGTGACCCAAATAAGACCAACAAAACAACTATAAGCAAATAAAATGGTTTGCATTTTAAGTCTTTTAGTTTAGGTATGGTTTATTGTGTAGAAATGGAAAGCTGCTGCAAATTTGCATAAATTTTACTAAGTTCCTTTGTTCATCTGACCAAAAACATACTGAAGCTAAATGCTGAATCAGTACCAAGGTGTTCATTCATACATTGACTACTTTTCTAGGTCAACTTGGTTTACAAAAAGACAGTAAGAATTAAAATTACCCTTGGTACTTCAAAAGTAAGCAACTGAGGTTTGTGTCTGGTTCAGAAGTTTACTAGATTTTCTAACGTTTAAACTTTCTGGACCTGTTTAATTATCTATTAAATGGGAACCATAATGTATATATTTCAGGTAGAGCTATGAATTTCATCCACTATACAATATACATAAGCATTGTAACAGGGATTTGACAAAAAATTAAGTGAAGTGATTTGTGTAAAATTTATATTAAATGCATGGTTCCATGCCAAAGTTCAATACAGTCATAAACTATCTCTCAACTTACATTATAAAGCTTAAATTGTCTCTTACAGGAATTTAGCAACTAAGCGAAAGGGAAATTTGAGACACATATTGGCTAAAACCTTAAAAATCAAGAAAGTAAATTTGTACATATGTCCTTTCTCCCATCAGATGGCCAATTGGCTCTGCCCCTGCACACAGAAGTGAGAGCCCAACTAATGACCCCCAAACACCATGTACTATTAGAGTTCACCTGAACCCTGTCTCAGCAAACTCCATCCCATAATGAACTTTTAGAAAATATGGTTTTGTGCTTAGACAAGTTTAGGAAATGATGCCATGCATATGACTTCCTGGAGATTAATAGCATGTAAGATAAATAAAGACCCTAAGAAATCCTGCAGTCAAACACACACACACACACACACACACACACATACACATACACACTCACACACACTTACTTGTTCCACCTATAGATGTCCTCAATCAGAGCAACAATCAAATCCTTCTTAATCAGTACATCTTGGAAGTACCTTATAGACTAAAGCAAAGTTAAGTTTTTCAGGTAAAAGATAGGATGCCTGGATTTAAAAAAACAAAACAGCAAAACAAACCTTACCTAAAAAGGACATTTTCCTTATTGTTTTCACCATATAATGTATATGATGGAAATAATATGCATCAGAACACACTGAAGAAAGTCCCAATATAGTGTGGTTCCCCACCTACCCCCCAATGCACTTTATGGAGGATAGTGAGGATTGAGGGGTAGAGGGTAACTTGTACATAGGGCCTCAAACTCCACTCTATTATTCATGTTCAGCACTAGTTAGGCCCTCATTTCCCTTGCCAGGTAATTACTTTCCCAATAAATTCCTTTAGAGGTATCTCTTGCATCCCATTTCTTCTCCCATATGCAATCAGCCTTGTAAAGCACATAAAGGCTGTGGAATTCTTCAGGGACCTGCTCTACAAACTAAGAAGCAACATTTCCATTTTGCCAAGGGCAGAGCAATGGCTTGGCTGGCTCCATCTATCTCTGTTAACAAGTAAGTATGCTGCTGTGCCTTATTTATTACAAATAGGGCACAAAGGAAAATAGCAGGCCTTCCTCACATTCTGGATATTTGCATAAGCCCTGATTCTCCCAATGGAGATGTTTTCTTTGGCCCAGCTGGATTTTTCTGAGTAGTGAGATGTGACAAGTGCATTTAACTCACTAAGGAGGGAAGAAGAGACTAGCTTCGAGAAGATGATGACAATTTAGGAGATATTTGAGAGGCAGGGCAGTCTAGTGATTCAGCAAATGGACTCTGCAGTCCATTCAAACAAGTGGTTTGAAAGCCCAATCCACCATTAATTTCAACAAGTTACCTAACATTTCTAACCTCTGCTTCCTTGTCTGTCAAATGAAGATCATAAGCATTTTTACTCTTGTGGTTACGGAAAATAATTTTTCAAATGTCATGTATATAAAGGTTTAGACAGTTTCAGGCTCAGTAAATGATAGCTATTGATATTAGTAGTAATGCTATTATTACTAATTTCCTTGAAATATGTATTCATTCACAAGATGAATGCCTGTGTCCTTCCTATATGCTTGACCCAATATTAGAGACTGCAGATAAAGATGAAAGCAATAAGCTACTTGTCTTTAAAAAGAGTTCCCATTGTGATAAAGACAGACAGCAAGCTGACAATGACCATACCTGATTGCAGGTGCTTTGATATAGGAAAAGTAATAGGAATCTATAGGTTGCAGGAAGAATAAGTGAAACTCTGCAACAGAGTCTTAGAAGATTAAATATTCTTGCCAAGAAAGCAGTATCCAGGCCATTCTAAAAGTCCTAGTATGTGTCACATACCTTCCATAGCTAAACACCACAGTAACTTAAATGCACTACTCCACTCTTCTAGACTCAAATCTCTGAAGCAGAATTAACTGGGACACAGACACATGTCCTCCCTTTAAATTTCCTTGAATGGGATCTGGCCACCCCAATATTGTTGAATGACTTAAAGGCACTTGGTCACCAAACTTGCTCCATCTGAAGATGATCTCTTCAACCAGAACTCCATTCTTATCAGTCACAGCCAAAGCTTTTGGGAACTGTGCAGATCAAATCAGAGCAGAGTTGCCAGATAAAATATAGAATGCAACATGAGATTCAAACTTTAGATTTCCAACAAATAATTGTTTAGCATAAGTATGTACCATGCAGTTTCTGAGTAGAACTAAAAACTCTGTGGTGTTTACCTGAAATTCAAATTTACCTGGAAATCCTGTATTTGTATTTGCTAAATTTGGCAATTCTACACCAGGCCAAAAGTGTATTGCTAATAACATCATTTTGGAAACAATATATTCCTATTTCACCCCTCTCTGATACTTCAGTCTCTCCATTCGCTCCCAGAATTCCTAAGTGTTCTTCCTCTTACTTTAGATCTACAGTGATGATTAACCATTTGCTAATCCAAATTAGTAATCTAGATATTATAGGATACATGAGATGGACTAAAGAAAATTTTCCAACTGTCACCAATTTGTATGGACTTTTTCTGAATCTGTTTTGTTGTTTACAAAATTATGTGAATGATACTTCATAGAATTGTGACAAAAACTAGAAATGATCCTAAAATGCCTCATATAGGGTCTGAAGTACAGATAATCCAGGCACTAATTCTATGATAAACAGCCAGTGTCAATTCTCCCTGATTTTGTGGAGTTTAAAGTTGAAGATAGGGGTGCTTATAGATGACTAATACATTAATATTGTTGTGAGTAATATTAATGCAATTAATAGTATCATTAATAGGTAAAGAAATGAAACTCATGGGATCTTTGAAATATAAAGATAACTTGATAAATCTACTCATCGATTACACACTGATTTGCCAATACTCACTTTTGTCCTGTTTTTATACCGATGATGTGGCTAATACATATGAGTATATACACGCAAATATCATGCCTCTGACAGAAGCACAGAAAATCAAGCATAGAGAAAATTAGTCAAGAACCAGGAAAAGCAACAGAGAAGGCCCTCCCAATGGACGTATCTTAGTCCCTGATTTCTAAGCCCTTCTATCCCCTGAGAGGAGGGCTCAACTCTGTTCCAAGCTGATTCCTGAACACCTGTATCTCCTGCTCTACTCAGGTCCTGTAATACAGGAGTCAAATACAGTGCCAATCAACTTGTTTCCTGGCCCCTGGGACAGAATTCCAGGTGGCTGTACCAACTCTTGGCAGAGGTAAGGTATGCAGAACTGCTGGCAATGCCTCTCCCATTATTTCTCAGGCTCTGCTCCTGCTCCCTCATGAGGTCCATCATCTACCTGAGAAGCTGGCCCACTCTGCAATACCCTTGCCTGCTCAACTCAGGTTACCAGGGCCCCCTGCCCAATTCTTGGACCAAAGTTGATGGAGACAGAAAGACTTTGACAGTCTCTGGCCAACCAGTTGCTGAGGTCTGAAATTTATCTTATCAAGTGTTTCAGACAACTCTGACATTATTTTCCCCTTGCTCTGGTTTACTGCATCCCATCTGTATCACTGGTCTTCTCAATTTGCTTCATTATTTGTATTTTATTTCAATGGCTGAGACCCTGAATTCAAGCTGTCACCTACCTGCCTGTGCCATCTCACCTTTACTGAGGACTTAACCTTACCCCTTATAGGGCTAACTGTCTTTTATTATTGGGTCCTGTGAGATGCTTGACTTATATTGTCTAATTAAATCTAGAATAGACTCATAAGGTAACTATTATGCCCCCTGTTTCTATATAAGAAAATCAGAGCTCGCAGAAATTAAATTGAGAATCACAGAACCTATGAAGGACCGGCCAAATCATTTTAATCTCAAAGTCCAAACTCCATTTCATTATGTTTAACTCACCTTTGGTTAGGGTAGACTTCTTCAAATTATGCCAACTACTCACAATGACAAAAATGCCACCAGTCTGACCTTGCATATTACTACAAACTTGGCCTCTAATCACCATGTCCTGCTAGCAAATAGAACCACTTTGGACTTTGTTGCTGGTGATGCTGGGATCCTTTCCCTGGGATTCTGTGGAAGTAAAATTTGACTGGAGGTTCTTTCTCTAGTGGTCAGTTGTGCAGCCAGTCCTCTCCAGGTCTAGTTCTTTCCATTCCCATTTTTAGCACTGTCCTAGTCTCCCTGCCATTCGGCTCACAAAATGACTCATAGCATAGCATGGGGATTCATAACAAGGCATATTTGAGACTCTGAACTAGATTGGAGTTCAAGTACTGAGGTTGGCCCTTGGTTGTGGAACCTAAAGTCAGAAAAAAGAGGACCAGAAATCAGTTTTCTGAAGAATGTTGACCTGGAAAATTGAAGAGGCCAATGAACAAAGGGATGGAGAAAAGATGAGAAAATGAACTAAAAAGGGAGAGACTACAATGGGAAACAGGATATAGTAGACAGACAAGACACAGAGAAAGTCCTTATGGTAATGATACAGTTTTATGGAAACTTTGTGCTCTTTGCCTGCTGGTGAGGAAGAAGCCAGCCTGTATAATATAACTTCAGTTGCTTTTTGAAATATTGAAAAATATAAAGTAGCAAGGCCCATTGAGGAAGATTTCCTTTGAAACTGAAATAAATTTAACTCCTGGAAGGTCAGAGTTGAAGGAAGTACAAGTCTTTCACCTCCCCCATAGTTTGGGTCTTTTGTGGCTCTTGATAGAGTGATTGAATCCTTAACAAACACCAGCACTTCACTGAACAGCCCACAGCACCGGCCTGCTGCTGACTTCCAAAAAAACAGGTGGGTTATTTGAAGGGACAGACACAATGTACTATTAGCACTGTTCCAGTGAAACATAGAAATTATGCCATGAAAACTTAATTGCCACTTTATTCAGTAATCAGCATTAACAGAGTGAATATTTAAAGCTACAACAGATTGCGTGGCAGCCAAGAGTTAGGCAGCAGCGACTTCTAGAAAGCTAGAAAATGAAGGTCTATGTGGATGAAGCTGATGGAGTTATTCATGTCCTTTCAAAATCTGTGTAAAAGTCCCACCCAAGAGAGTTTCACCAATTTAAAGGCATATTGAGACCACCAAATCTTTTGAATTTCCTTCCTTAAGGTCCCTCAGCTCCAATTTTATTGAATGGAACTCCATCAATTCAATTCTTAGTAAGTATTATATGGCCAGCATTGAGGTAAGCCTTCAAGGAGTCTGTGGTATACTTTTGGGGATGACAACATAAAATAATGATGATAATCTGGGCCTTATATAATCAGGAATAACCAAACTTGGTTTTATTTCTGACTTGAAAAATCTTTAGCTGATTTGCCTTTGAGAAAATTACTTTTTCCTTGAATTTCATTTTCCTAATGAAAATGTCCTAAAATGGGGACAAGATTACAACCTAGCAATAGAAAAGAGAAAAATTATTAAATATAATTATATATAATGACAGAGTGCTTGGCACAGAATGAGTATTTTTATTGAACCATAGTGCAAGATAATAAAACAAAACAAACAAAAAAGAGTGCCATAAGAAAATCACAAATCCTGAGGGAGTTTAGAAGACATAAAAATGGCATTACTTTGTGAAAGTTTAAAAAAACCTTAATGGAAGAGGTTATATATAATATGGGCTTGAAAGGAGAGATAGACATTTTATAGACATTTCAAAAGCTGAAGAGCTTTTGAAATCTTTGAAGGTGCTCACAAAGTAACAGTTGAATGAATGGATTAAAGCATGGAGATGCTGTATCATTTTTCAAGCAGATGAAACTAGTAACAAATGCACAATGGTGTGAAAATGCGCAGTTTGTTAAAGGACTAGAGAAGAATTCATTTATATGGAAAAAACAAAAAACATTTCAGAGAAAGGCAGGAAGTCAGAAAGGTAGACTTGAAAATACAATAGCTACTATGAATGCCACCTTAATTGCTTATTGCTAAACAGTATGGGCAAAAAGAACTGTTGGAAATTTCCAAACAAAGAGGCACATTTGGAGGTAGCAGTGATGTGAAGCTATCTGAATGGGGGGGGGGGGAATAGGAGGCAAGAATGACAGTGGGGATGAATAACTGATTTGAAAAGAAAAAGATAATGTAGGCCTGAGTTGGTTGCTAACAATGGAGGGAGAGAAGAGTTGGCATTGTATGATAGAATCCATGGGAATCAGCAAAGAGTTTGATATGGGGAACAATTGCCCTTTTGGAAATAACTACAGTTGTCCTAAATAGTGAGCAAAAGCAAAGCAGCAGATAATCAACTATCAGAAAATAGTGAGGTAATTATACCATTAGACAGAGAGCAGATTGTTTTGAGGGAACTGGAGGACAAGTCAGAAAGAACACCATAACCTTTTGCAATGTTACACTTATCAGATCAGATTAGCCCATATCCTGACTGGGCTGTTTAGATCAGGTCAGCCTACCTTCCTGGGTTGTGAATGGTGTCACCTGAAGATATGAATCTGAAGTTGAAATAGACTCTATATTATTCTTGACTTTTAGAAATGAGGTTCTAAAGAAAAAATAGAAATGAGGTTCTTGACCTCATGCATTTGTCCCAAAGCATACAGCCTCCCTTGAGTTCTCACAACCATTACAGACCATTCAGGTAATTGAGATGTATAGATGACTTCATCTAAATAAGACAAGACCAAGACCTTTCTGCAGCCTCCAAAGTAGAAAGCTCAATATAAACAATGAAGGAATGACAAATGATATGAGAATTTTCACTTTTAATGTAAAGAGACAAATTTAGTTTCTAGATTAGGACCTGTACCTTGTCTGAAATTTACATGTGAGAGAAATAAGCACCTGCTAGAACAGGATTCCACAGGTAGAGATTCCACAGGTAGAACAGGATTCCACAGGTGGCACCTCTACTTGGGGTTACTGTTGGAATATTATATTATCATTTACACAAAGCATGTACACAAAATAGGTTATCTCCTATTAAATAAATTATCTGTCACAAAATGTACTTGTGGCTTATAACCACTCCCTCTTAGGAACTTCAGAGTAAAAGTAATATAGTTTATCTAGTATCTAACTACAAGAAAATGCTACAACTAACTCTCCTGTCTGTGGCATGACATCCCATTAGTCACATCAAAAAGTAAATTGATATTCAATTTGACAACTAGTTGGTCAAAGTTATTGAAATTATTAAAAACACAATTTGTATTAACTATAATTAGATATTAGTATTTTCCTGGGCATATACAATGCATTTATTTATTTGTCAGTGCCTACTTATTTTTATGTATGTGATTTTACTAAGACAGATATAATTCAAACTAGTTGATAATCACAGCTGTAGGTGATTTTTTTCAATGCTGAAGTCCTATAGTTATTTCAAAATACTGAGACTAACTTTTCTGAGAAGACTTTGTTGGAAGGAAAAACAGAGGTGTAAGAAAAACCTTTGTGCAGCAGAAAAATGGAGGAAGTTTATTATATTAATACAGGGAGAAAGGAATGCTGAGGAAAGAGCTGGGAGCACTGAAACCAACTAATTTGTCTTAATTTTCCCCAGAACACCTGAATGGCGAGGATGGGAGTAATCATTTGCTGCAACAACAATGTCCCATTTGGGGATTCTTTAACAAAGATGCTCTTTGGCTGAATGGTTGTCAGTCTTTCCCAAGATATAAAGATACTAAGGGATCATCTCTAAGGCTTCAGTAGATAGCATTTCATCCAGCATCGCGTGTTTTTCTTTTCTCCTCCCACTACCCAGAAACTGTTGAGATGGGCACATTTTTAGAATACTTAAAAATAAATTACTGTTCGTGGTGAAACACATAAGCCAGAAAAATGCTGGGCAATGTGTACTTCGAGCTACATAGCCCAAGGCTGCGGGGTATAAAAATACTTCATGTCTCCCATTTAGCTAAGTGAAGCTTTAGCAACTGATAATTTTTGCAAGTCATAGTCACTGCTAATTGTTGAATTAGAACATCTGTCAAAAGTGGGGATATTTTCCTCAGAACACAAAGCAGGAGAAATTAGCTCTTCTTTCAGGCAGTGCAAGACACATCATGATGGCTGTGCCCACTGTCAAAACCTCATATTCTCTCATGCTAGTCACTATTTTCAAACAGCAAGTCAGTTGAATGACTTCTGGCCACTCTCACTAGAATTGGGTTTTGCACATTCACTGAAGCCACACAAGCAACAGCAACTAAACAACACCCCAAAAGGGTCAAAATCTGTAAATCATATGATTTAACAAAGTCATTGGCTTCAGTGAAAGCTGTAGAAACATTTCCAGCTCAGTTTTGTCCCAGGAAATAGGAATTCTATGTAGTTAGGAAATACTACTGCATGTGACTTTGGACAAGTCTCACACTCTATCTGGGACCCAATTTTTCCACCCATTAAATTAAGGGATTGGACAAAATCAATGATTTCATGATTTCTGAACTGTGGGATCTTTGCAACACCACAGCTTTTTCATGGCTGTCTTAGGAGTCATTTCTAAGGTAGTTGAATGAACAGGTGTCAGTTCCTCACTGCCATTCTAATAAGTTCAGGATTCTTTTATATATTTGATGAACTGGGGCCAGTGTCCAATTAAAAAGGATAGTAATTCATCACCTAAAATATTTAGAAGAACCTAAAAATTCTTGCAGGACACTTTTTGACAGAGAAGATCATGCAAAAGCTGAACCATGTAGCATAGCTCATGTATGTTTAGATAAGAGGGAGGACTTTTACAGACACACAGCTTACTTACAGCGCTCAGAACAGCTCTGCAAATGCTCTCAGCTACTACTTCCCTTCATGTAACACAAAGCCATCGATGCCATCCTATCCCACCTCTTTCACATCTGAAAACTTGAACCAATGCCATTTGTATACACCATTTGCCCCCTAGGCTGCCTTAAATTATTATATATTTCTTCTTTCACTACCAAAAATGTAGACTTCTTAATAGGAGTGACCAAAATGTTTTATTTCTGCATCCCAACAAAGCCCAGAGCAATATATGATACATGGCAGAATTGATTCATGGAGTTTTGCTGTTTGAATGGCTAAGTGATTTTGGACCTAATAATCAAACACATAAGAAAAATCTAAATCAAATTTCTGATATATTATGAGTTCCAGAACCAAATCAAACTCCAGGATTTACCTGTCCAATCTGTTCATCCATCCACTCAGGAAAACACTTTTATATTCCCCATGAATTTTCTTTTATGCTCATCTATTTTATTGCTATATTCATTCACCAGATTTTGCCAATGTGTAACTCCTCCCCTACCCACATATATGTAAACAATTCATTCCCTTCTCTCAATCCTAATTGCTATTATTTCAGTTGAGGTCTTATCATCAGGAAAAAATTACTATTTCAGTCCCCTAATTTAATTTTCCTTTTCCAGTTTTGTTACCTGAAAATACTTCATATCTCCAAATTAATCCTTCTAAAACACAAATATGATCAAGTGACCACTCTGCTTAAAGCTGCTCATTTGTTCTACATAATTATAGATCAAATACATTAATATGGCATGGAATGCCCTAGATAACCTGGATCTTGTCTAAATCTTACGTTTCATGAATTGATACTCTGATTCATGTCCTATATCTAATAATATTAAACTGCTTTTACTTCCCAGCACCAACTGTGGATGTTGTTAGATGCCCTTACTTCTAGGTCCATTCTGTTGCCTCTTTCTGGTATATTCTAGGGTCTTCTGGCCAATATTACTTGGATAATTCTTCCTCTGGACTCTAAGAAGTAACCTTGGATTCTCCAGAAAGCCTTTTCTTAATCTCAAGAGTCTAGGAGTTAGATGGACACTCATCTATTATTATATCCTGAGCATAAAGCTAATTAACTTTTTGGAAAAATAAATATAATCAAATAAATACAAATCAAATATAAAATATGGAAATAAATATATACACTATGTTTAACTACATGTAAATGTACATGTACATTTATATACAATATGTTTAACTACATGTAAAATATAGAAGTGTGAATATAAAGCATGGTTAATGTCTTGTATTTCTATAATGTCTTATAGATGTCAAAGTATATTAATATCCATCAATTTTTTGAGAGTTACTTTTCGAGATAAAGCTGGTACCATTTGTCTCACTTTCCAAACAAGAGATCAAATAACATTCTGAAAATTATGATGTGAATAAGTGGCAGACAGCAGTTCCAAGTGCTCCAAGTATAATGTAGGACACAATGTATCATACACAGTGAATGTTAAGGGACTAGTAGCTGCCATTATCATTATTACCCTAGGTTATATATTGGACTCAATGTATTTCACCACTACCCTGATTCACACTCCACTGACACTAATGTTCTGGGTCATCAGTACAACTAGTTTGTTTCAGAGAAGAACAATCATTCCAGTGCTCTCATCCCCCCAGAACACTGAGCACTGAACCCCAACTGAACTCTGAACCCCAAAATATAATAGCTTATTCTCATGTAACAACTGACTTAAAGTAAAGTCTGTTGTTAGGAGAAAGGGTAAGAAATGATTACTTTAGGGTCATATATCCCTATCCTAATTTCCCTAGGAGGTATCTGATCTTTCTCATCATAATTCTGTTCAGTTCATCACTGGCATGGCATTCTAGAGCTGGCTTTATTCCCCTTCCTTTTCATTGTTTTTCATAATTGACTTTAGATCATGCCTGAACATGAAGAATTTAGAGGGTCTGTTTGTAGCATATGGTTCTGCACTAGATGTGTCTGCGTGTGTTCCTGAAGAGTAATGTGAATCAAATTCTGGGAAATCAAATCCTATTTTAAATGCCTGAAATAAGATACATGTTGAACAGACATAATAATTGTTCTTAAAGTAAAAATTCACTGCACTGCCTTCTTCCTAATCTGTCAGTATATTTGGAGTTTCAGATAAATTTCTTAGTTACTATATTCTAAATATACATATTCGGGAATAAATATCTACAACTTCCTTATCATGTACCAAACACTTGTTGATATTGAAAATATAGCACTTTGAAGAATATTCCACTGGGTGAAAAATAGTGGCCCAAACTAACACAAGTTACCAATCACCTGCTTACAGGTGTTATATATGCTATAAAGGAAGGTACCAGGCATTCAATTTATAAAAGGAAGACAACCTAGTTAAGAATATTAAGAAACTGTGATAAAAAGGAAAATGTTTTAAGATGGAAATGGTTAAATTTGTGAAGTTAAATATAAGTAGGAGCCATATCTTGGTTTGAACTTTTTTTTTAAATCAAACCTCCTTCCCACACAAGATGAAGGAGTTCCTGACACTTAGCTACATCTCCAGTTCTTTCCTCCTACATTTATAGTCCTGACTAATGCAATTCTGGGATATGGTCCAATACAAACCTCACCTTCTCAGATAAATCTACTACCTGTCTTTAGCCAAGTCCAGCATTCCTTGAAAGTGGCCCAATCACAGTTGCTATTAATCTCCTCCAAAATTTAGAATAAGATCTGTTCTTTGGAATCTATGCTAAAAAATATTATCTAAATTGTTGGTTATTTCTCAAAAGTCTAGTTTTTCATAAGGGCAACTTTCTGGATTTTACAGTATATTGAACTTGAGATCATATTTTCATTGGCTAAATAACAGATTTTGTTAACTTGTCAGTTATTTTTTTAATTTGTAAGCTTTATTCATTTTTATTTTTTTAATTTTTAGATGAGTCATGTTTAATTTTTTAATTTATTTGATTGCACATGTATATAATTTTTATATCACTATCTACCTCGAGGTTCTCCCACTGTCTCATCACCCTTGAACCATCATCTTAATCTTTTGTGCCCATCCCTCCCCTGATTTTACCATCCTCCCCCTCCCTGTTTTACACTTCAGTTCTGCTGACAGTTTGTTGATAAGTTTTCTTGTCCTTTCTTTGGCCTGCTTTTTCTATACCCAGCATATAGGTGGGAACATCCACTATTTTGTCTTATTTCTGCTAGAATGATTCCTTCTAGGCACAGTCATGTTATCACAAATGCATTAAATTTGTCTTTTTTGATTGCTGAATAATTTATTGTGTACATTTGGGGGCATTTGGCTTGTTTCCATATTCTGGCTATTGTGAATAGTGCTGCAAAGAACAAGTGAATACAGGTGTCTTTTTGAATTAGTGTTCTGGTGTCCTTTGGGTAGATTCCCAGAAGTGGGATTGCTGGATTGAATTGGTAATTCCATTTTCAGTAGTTGGAGGGTCTTCCACACAGCTTTCCATAGTGGCTGGACCATTTTGTATTCCCACGAGCAATGCAAAAGTGTTCCTTTCTCTCCACATCCATGCCAGCATTTGTTGTTGTCAATTTTTTTGTTATGAACCATTCTTAATGGTGTAAAATGGTATTTCATTGTGGTTTTGATTTGCATATCTCTGACTATTAGTGATGCTGAGCATTTTTTCATATGTCTGTTGGTCATTTGTATTTTCTTTTTGGAGAACTTTCTTTTTAATCTTTTCCCCGTTGTCTGACTGAGTTTTTTTGCCTTGTTTTTGTTTAGCTGTGTGAGTTCTTTGTGGATCTTTGATATTAGACCCTTATCACTTGTATGGTGAGCAAAATATTTTTCCTATTCAGTTAGGCATCTTTTTCTTTTGATTGTTATCTCTTTAGCTATGCAGAAGCTTTTTAGTTTGATCAATATTTTCTGTAAACTACCCAACATTTCCTTTACTTACCTTACCTTCCTCTATTTAAAGATAGAACCCTATTGCTTCAGGAGACAGGTTCAGATACCATTCGCTTGTAAAGTCAACCTTTTGTTACCATAGCCAAAAAGATAAATCATAGTAATTTTATTACCTTTCAATGACTAGGCGAAAGGGGAGGATGGGACCCATTGGTAGAGGAGGATTCTACTTCCAGATACCATCTACTAAAGATAAGATTTTTTTTTTATTCTCCCTTTTGAAACTGAAGTCAGAAGTTGTGGAAGCTGTTCTGTAATTATGATGTAAGCACTCTAGGAATAAAGGCAATGTTCCAAGACTGATAGAAAAAGAAATCGGAATTTATATCATCATTACATCATTTTTCGTTCAGAGTTCACAAGTATCTTTCTCTGCTATTTTGTTATTAGAAAAAAATCCAAAATTATATTTATTTAAGATACTTGTGTGTGTGTGTGTTTGGTTTGCTACTTGCTGTTAAAAACATTATTAAATGAAACTTTTACTAGCTGCCAGGTATTTTACATGTTAGGAGGTCCTTTCAGAATATAAACCTCATAATAAACATTTGGCATACATGGTGCCATCTTCATTTCACAGATGGGAACTGATTTTCAGAGAAATCAAACAAATTCACAACTAAAGAATGATGGTAAAGACAGTTGGCTACAATGCTATACGAATTCAAATTCAAACTTTTCCCATTACAAAATTTTACTTCATAACAGTATCAAGTCACTAGTTTCAATTATATAGCTAAAATTATAATTACCAAGAATTAACATATAAAATTGGATTTATACTAAAAAATTATTACATTAATATGTGAGAAAAGCTCTTGCTTCATAGAAAGTAAATGAATTAAAAAGAAACCGTGGTATGATCTCTCACAATGTGCTGGACCTGGGTCAGATCAGTCATGTGACTTTCTGAGGATAGTAATGACTCCAACCTTTTCAAAATAGTTCATACTCACTACCCTTCAGTCCCTGTGTTGAACAGTTCATACATAATACAGCACTCAACACTCTAAATAGGTAGAATAATTATATCCATTTTACCAATGAGGAAACTGAGGTTTTGTGATCTTAAAATAACTTGCCTAAAGTCACAAAAATGATTATTGGGAGTATTTACACATAAGAGTAGATCCAGAACACATTCTCTCACCCTCTATGTGCCATGATATCCAGGCACACAAATAACCTTCTTCTCAGGGACATTAGTCCCTCCAGAATCACAGCTATGCCCTCAGAATGTATTGCAGTACTTATCAGAGCTATCAATAACAGGAAACATGATAAGCTGCATAGGTATTACATGATACATTAAAAAATGCAGGTTTGGGAATTGAAATGATGTGGGTCTGAGACTCATACTGTTACTTATTAACATGTAACAAAAAGACAGGTATTTGTATGAGCCTCAGTTCCCTCATCTATACACAAAAGGTAAAAAAAAAAGTGTTAACATAAATGAATAAATCTTTTTCCATATTCTCCATATTCTGTTGCAACTTTATTATTTCAGTGACACCAAAATTCTGACCTATTCTTAAATACATAAGAGTCAGATGTTTACAATTCTGAAATTGATTTACATTTTCCTCTGGGAGTAGTCCTATAAACTCTATTCTTTTTATTTATAATGTTCTTTCCCAAAATCATGATTAGAAAACATTCATTTGGCTATATTATGTGTGGGTAGGTAACACTTATGATGGCAGCTGCAGATGAGTGGACAGCAACATGTTAGACTACCCCAAAGGTTATACATAGCTTCTTGAGTTAAAGTCTGACCCTGGCTGCATACATTAAAAAGGGTGGCATATAAGTGCCTAGGTGAGTTAAAGTTATAGCTTTTAAATATCCAACAATGAGTTTACTATATAAGAATCATCTGGGAATTATTTAAAAATCAGATTCAGAGTATTCCACTGGAAATTTGTGGTAAACTTTTAGTAGTCAAATTAGGCATTTTAATTTTTTAAAGTATCTTATAATATGTGTTATCCAGACATATTTTGGAAACAGTGGCTTAAGTTATGATGTGACTTTTGCACTTCATCACTGTATTGATATGTGCATTAATACATATGTATCTTTGTGTTTCATTATTTCATCTTTCCAACATTTTCCAGAAACAAACTAGAGAGGGTTATATAAGGAGACCAAATAACATTAAATGGATGAAAACATTTATGTACTATCAGGGATCAATAAGATAAATGACAAATGGATTAGTAAGTTTACTAATTACTCTATGTTTCCAATAAACAAATGATGCCTGGACACACTAGCCAACTAAAAGTGCTATACATTTCTTTCCCAAGATCTTTGGAATTAATCATATATAAAATTTTCACAGCAGACAGCTATGTTTATCGCTCACTTGGGTTCCTCCAGGAAAACATTATTCCAAAGTCAACTACACACAGGAAATTTCACCTTGGCAACCAGAAGAAACATGAGCTGTGACTGGAACTACAAAGGACCCCCATTTCAGTAAAACTTTTCAAGATCCAAACCCTTGACCTCTTTCTTTTAAAGTGGATCATTTGTAGCTAAATTTCATTTGTTGTAGAACATTTTATGGAAATGAATGATCACAAGGACACCCAATAGCTATTCATAAAATAAAAGGGTACCTATCTGCAGCAATGTTGGACTGGCACAAAACCTGGCTCCTCCTATCATGACACTTCTTTAGATACACAACTTTTAGGATTATTTCTATTTCACAGTAGAAAAACTTTAGTGGGCCTATTGCCCCAACTTGTCTTTAGATTCCACTCTTAATCAAACAGTAACACAAGTGCAAAAACATTGTCATGAGTATTTATATCTTTTCTACTTCTAGGACATTTTCAAGCAAAGACCCATACATATATACCCTACTTATTTTATTTCCTTTTTTATGCTCTCAAGTCTTGGTAGCAACATTGCAGAAGTATTCATTTATCCTATTAAAAACTTACAATGTCCCATCTCACTAGACTCAACAATTTGATAACCTTCACTCTCATCCATTTATTGACTTATTAAAGATGATTGCAACATTTGCCACACTTCCAAGATTGTTCACTAACCAGTTTCTAAATCAATGACTCTCAAAATGTGGTCACCAGCTCAACAGCATCAGCACCATTTGTTAAAAAGCAAATTCTTGGATTCTACACTATACCTATTGTTTAGGAGTTGTGGTCAAGACTCTAGTGATTTGGGTGCACCCTGAAGTTTGGGAACAACTACTCTGAATCACTGTCAACACATAACTATCATATCTCACTGAAAAAGCAGATTTTTTTTTTTTGCACTTTGAGCAAGACTTACCATTATCATTATAGATTCCAGTTTAGCAGTTCTATATTGGTCTTTCTCCTCAGACTGCTAGGATGTTAAGGGCAGGAAAATATTTTCTTTATTACTCATTTTGTTGTTTACATATTTTTATATATGCATATATATTATATATTACATGTATATATATATATATATAATATCATTGCATTTCCCAGGGTTCTCTCTCCACTTGATCACCTATGATTCTTTATCTTGGTCTTCTTGTGCTCCTCCCTTCCCTCAAATCTCCCTCCCCCAACCCCTCCCTTTTTGCTTGCCCCAGTTCTGTTGTTAGCTTATTTTGACTTTTTGTTGGCCTTTAGCTTGTTATTCCTATATCCCATCTATAGGTGAGAGTATATGGTTTCTTTTTCTTTCTGACTTATTTCTGCTAATAATTCCTTCTAGGTTCATCCATGTTATCACATATGCTTCATAATTGTTGGTTTTGAATGCAGAATAATACTCCATTGTGTGACTATACCACATCTTTTTCAACCATTCATCAGTTTTGGGGCATTTGGGTTGTTTCCATATTCAGGCTATTGTGAATAGTGCTTTAGTGAAAATCTGTGTACAGGTGTCTTTTTGAATTAGTGTTTTGTTGTCTTTGGATAGATCCCAGAAGTGGTGTTGCTGATCAAATGGTAGTTCCATTTTCAGTAGTTTGAGGGTCTTCCACATAGCTTTCCATAGTGGCTGGATCAGTCTGTATTCCCACCAGTAATGCAAAAGTGTTCCTTTCTCTCCACATCCTCACCAACATTTGCTGTTGCCCATTTTTTTGTTATGGACCATTCTTAATGGTGTAAGATGGTATCTCATCGTGATATGATTTGCATTTCCCTATTAGTGATGTTGAGCATTTTTTCATATGCTTGTTGGCCATTTGTATTTCCTATTTGGAGAATTGCCTTTTCAGTTCTTCTATTTTTTGATTGGGCTTTTAACTTTATTTTTGTTAAGTTGTGTGGGTTTCTTTGTGGATTTTTTTTATCAGACCCTTATCTTTTTATGGAGTGAAAAATTTAAGAAAATATTTTAGCCATTTCATTCTCCTAGAGTTTGGTGTTAGGACAGTGCTTAGGATGTATTAGTTGCTCACTAGATATGTTTGAATCAGTTAGGTCCTTTTGCAGAAACTGAGTCACTATCATCTCAGTTCTCAGTTTTCTCCTCTACAACATGAATGTCAATCAATACTTGACATTTTTTATAGGGTTGTATTAAGAACCAAGGCTAGTAAAATAATGGATACAAGAAAAAAAAACCCTAATATGCTAGAAGTGCCACAAGAAGATGAAGAAATAATGAAAATATTATTATTTTTTCCCATATGCTACAAAAAAAAACAGCTATCATTCCTTTAAAACTGAAAGGGCTACTGAAGTCAGACAAGTCAGATTTTTTTCTCTTTGTTCTTGAATTTCTATTTTCTCTCCACCAAATAATTCAGGAAAGTGTGTTGACACAGATTTTTGATGGTTTCATTTTTCATAAAACAAAATGATATGGGATTTTCAGTTTAAATAAAGACCACAATGTTGTAACTATCTCTGGGTGAGCTTCCAGTATGGTCTTTTGTTTTCAAACTGAACCACCATATAAATGTGTGATGAAAAGAGCTGCAAACTATAATCTCCCTTTGAAACACTAATAAAACATACCTGGTGACTTTAAGTCACAATTTGGGGCTGGGATTAAGAAAAGGAGATGAGATGATCCTGAGTAGGAAGAGACACTCTAAAATTTACTTTTGGATTGTGCAGAGAAGGAGAACATTCAGGACATGACCTTCTGTTGCCTCCACAGCAGTCAAATCAAAACTGTTGCCAGGCAGCTCCTCAGACAGCTGCTCTCTCTAAATTGTTCTGCTACTGGCCGCACCTCTGCTGAAATAAGAGGATATCTTGCTTCTCTAATTCAGTTCAATTCTCTAAGTATTGATTGAGCCCCTAAAGTGTGCTCAGCCAAGGCTGACCTGACTAAAGGTAGAGAGTGATTGCTTTCACGTTATGCTTCAAGGAGAGGACACAAAGTTTCCTAGGTCCTAAATGACCACCTTCCTCACTCCTCTTTACCCCATACAATCTAAAATCTTAATCTGTGTTTTAGATTATCATACAGCACTCCCAAAGTATATTTAGTGAATATGCATGCCAGTGACACTGCACAAAAATCTAGTTCTATGTTCCAGTTAAGGAAATGAACAGTCCCTATACCCTCTTAAAGATTCTTAACTGTAAAATTCTTAAGAACAGCAATAGTTTACCTTTATTGGTGTTTTCTAGCCTCATCTGACCAAAGAACTCTTAACCTCCACTTATATCTTCCTTCCCTTATTTTAAGTAATGCTTCATGGTGTATAGTTAAAAATAGATGGTCAGAGAACAGTTATGTACCCAACAGATCAGAATCTGCCTCCTAGCTTAGCCATCTATTAACTTGAAATATTGAGCAAGTTACTTAACTTCCAAGCCTCAATATCCACATCTATAAATGTACACAATAATGGCAAGTCCACAGAGTTACAACTTAAATGCGGGTAATGTAGGCAAAGAGCCTAGCCTACTACTGATGCAGAATTAGAACCTCATACGTGATAGTTTCTTGCTCGTTTCCTTTTCCTGCTGGTATCAGTTTCACCCTGTAGACATATACTTGTATAAAAAGACGTTCATTTTAAAAACTCAAGTAATTGCTCACATCAATAAACAAATAAGAGATCAAATAAATAATTTTACCTCTCACACTAAGGAACTAGAAAAAGGTAAACAAAATCAAAAGCCAGTAGATAAAGAAATAAAAATAGAAATCGAAAAACAATCCAAAAGATCCATGAAACTAAAAGCTACTTCTTTGAAAATCATCAACAAAATAGGCAAACCTCTAGCTAAGTTTACAAACATGAATCACATCTTCCTAATCCATTCATCTGTCTTTGAACCTTCAGTTATATCCATAGTTTAATTATTACAAACAGTCCTTCAGTAGGAGTGCATCTACCCCTTCAAATTCGCATCTTTGCATTCCTAGATACCTGGGAGTAGAATTGCTGGGTCAAACGGCATAGTTGTTTTTAATATTTTGAGAAACCTCAATGTTGTTTTCCATTGGGGTTGTACCATGTCTATTACACTAATAGTGTATTCCTTTTTTTCTACATCCTCACCCACTCTTGAGGTTTCTGTTCTTTTGATATAGGCCATTCTCACAGATGTGAGATGGTATTTCATTGTGGTTTTGATTTGTATTTGCCTGATGATAAATAATGATAAGCATTTTTTCATGTGCCTGTTAGTCATCTGCATATCTTCTTTGGCGAAGAATATATTTAGCTTTGGTGCCCATTCTTTTGATTGAGGCACTTGCATTTTGAGTTGTATGAATTATAGTTCTTAGATATTAGTCCTTTGATATATGATGTAAAAATGTTTTCTCTCGCTAGAATGTCTTTTTTTTTTTTTAGTGATAGTTTCTTTCATTGTCAGATTTTCAGTTTGATGTTGACAAACTCAACATTGGAAATGTTTCTCTTGCCATTGGAAATGAATGCAAAAATATTATACCACTGAAGCCAATGCTGTAGTGTTTTTGCTTATTTTCTTTCATGCATTTTATGGTTTCAGGTCTTATGTTCAAGTCTTTAATTCATTTTGAGTTAATTCTTTATATGCATTGAAATAGTGATTCAGTTTTATTGTTTTGCATGTGGCTGTCCATTTTCCCTTGCACCATATGTTGAAGAGGCTTTCTTTTCTCCAGTGTGTGCTCTTGGCTCTTTGTCATAGATTATCTGTCCATTTCAGTCTGAGTTCATTTCTGGACTCTTGATTCTATTTAGTTGTTCTGTGTGTCTGTTTTTGTTCCAGTATCACACTGTTTTTAACATTATAACTTTGTCGTTTAGTTTGAAGTCTAGAATTGTGTTATCACTAATCTCCTAATTTACTGCTTTGTCAATATTAATTGAATATTTTGGGTCTTTTGTGATCCCATATGGATTTTGGGAATGCTTGTTCTATGTCAATGAAGAATGCTATTAAAACTTTAACAGGGATTGCATTGAATCTGTATATTTCTTTAGGGTAAGGTGGTAATTTTAGCAATATTAATTCTTCCAATCCGTGAGCAGGGGGTATCTTTCCATTTATTTGTATCTACTTTTATCTGTTTTCACTATATCTAATAGTTTTTATTGTGTAGATACTTCACACCGTTTGTTAAAGTTGACTGCTAGCAATTTAATTCTTTTTGATGTGATCCTAAATGGGATTGCTTTCTTGATTTCTTTCTCCTTTCTAGCTCTTTGTTTGATTTAAGAATGTAACTGATTGCTGTAAATTGCTTTTGTAGCCAGCCACTTTACTGTACTGTTTATTGTTTCAACTAGGTTTTTAGTGACATCTTTAGGGTTTTCTATATTCATTTTTTTTCAACTTTAAATAGTGATAAATTTACTCCCATTTTCCCATTTTTTATTATTTTTATCTCTTTCTCTTACCTAATTATTCTCTTGTCCAACTGCTCTTCTAATACTATGTTTAATAACATAGTGATTCAAGTGAACATTCTTGTTGTAAACCAGATCTTAGAGGGAAAGTTTTCAGTCTCTCACCATTGAGTATTCATTATTAGTATTCATTAGTATTCATTATTAGTTAGTATTCATTATTAGTTAAGTCTAGAAGAATGACTACTGTTAATACAAAAGGTTGTTTTGGTGTTTCAACTATATCTTTGTATACCAAAAACATAGAAAGTGATTATGTCCTAGAGTTGAACAGATTTTTCAGTGAAATGTATGTTCATATGTGATTCACCTTCATAGTTATCTCCCTGTAGCATAAAGCATATTAGGCTGCTACAAGTTAATTATATCAACAATGCCTCTATCATCCCAGATGCCAGCCAGTGTGGATAAAACACTGACCAAAAATGACATAGAACTAATCAGTTCACAAGATGTGAAATTTATTTGAGGTTTCACTCATCCATTCAAAAATTATTTTTTGAACAATAGTGTAATGTGGACATTGTATTAGGCACGAAGATACATTAATGAAGAAGTATAATACTTTCCCTTGAAGAGCTCTGAATACAAAGAAAGGCATATGATGATATGATGGACTAGTAAACTAGAAATAGGAAAGCAAACACCTTAGTTCACATGAAGAACCTTGTCTAGGTTCTTCAAGGTGGACAGTACAAGAGTCTTCCTCCTGCTGACTATAACAAGAAGGTTTTAGCACAATCATAAGCACATTTATCAGGCATTCTATTAAGGTCTTGATTTCAATTTTGTAGTTGTAATCTAACAATGATTAATTAAAGATATTGACTCCATTTTATAGATGAAGATTTTATAGAAATGAAATATTTCATAAAAGTGGAACATTAAGGAGGTTAATAAAACTTAACCAAAATATCAGTTATTAAATTGCAAAATCATAACTTAAGCCTAGATATACTTGACCCCAAACTCCATTCCTTTAACAATTAGGGATTTTATCTTTTGTGACCAGGAAGAACTGTTGTTATGGTCTAATGAGCTCAGAGATAAGAGCTCAGAGGTATGCAACTGTACTATAGAACTTTATAAAGCAGAGATTGGGACTGGCATATGCAGTCCCTTAACTTAAACTCCCTCAATACGCTATTCAATCAGAAGATACCAAAAACAGATAACACCTTCATCTATGTACAAGTCATTATTTTGCCGACAGAAAATTCAAGCATAGCATCTTAGGTTGAAGGGAGCCATAGCACTGGGGAGTCCAGTGGTTTATAAGGTTTGTTTTGAATTTTTACCATGTAGTGCTTATTTTAAATAAATACTTACAAAGATTTCTGATACATATAACAAAATAAAAAGCTGATAATATCATATCATACTTTTTTTTACTTCAGTTGCCAAACTCTAAAGCAATATCTCACCAAAAGTTTAAATCTTTTTCTTTCAGTGGTGATTCAGAGATAATGTGATTTCATCCTGTTGTCAAGTCTGACTTTCTCACCTCAACTGTAGCTAAACTATTTTATGTATATGCATTTATATTTGCTCTTGTCTGTTCTCTGACAAGGACTATATCTTTTCACTTCTTGAATTTTAAGGATTATAGATTTGTTTTTTAATCTATTTACATTATAGATGAAGGAAAATGCTCAGAGAGGACATAATTTGTCAGAGGTTATTGAATGAATAACTATTGGATTAAAATCCAAACTTGGGTCTTTTATTCATAAGCCCTAAAAGAACCCCACATTACTTTACTAAATTATTTGCAGAAAATGAATATACAATATAAATACAATTTACACTTCTGCCTTACCCACACATAGGTCAAAAGCAAGAACCAAAAGCCAGTGTTAGAAAGTAGGAAAACAAAACTGTATAAAGAACTCTAGAATGCAAGGTATGGAAATGTAACATTCTTTGAACTAAGAATTGTTTTTGTGGAAAAAAACAACAAAGCTAGCTTTGAGTAGCTTCAGAGAAAATGTAAGTGGGTTGGTATTTTCAAACTGCATTATACATGCAATTCTAACTGATTAAGGAAAAAACAAAAGGTGAAATTCTGCAAGGCACAAATTTATATTCTGCCTAATTCTATAATTTTTCCATTTTTCACATATTTTAAAAGAAAGATTTTTGCAAAATTATAAACACAGTTGAGAGAATCATGCTGATTTTTGTATTCTGAGGACAGTTTAAAAACATTCATGCATTACTGATAAGTTTCAGTGAAGGGCAAAATCATATTCTATATCCAGTAGTATATAACTAATCAAAGTAAAGAAATCACTACTGAGCATGTTTCCATTAAAGGTTCATTTAGGTTTATGAACAGATTTGCCATTTGACCCAGCAAATCCACCCTTAGAAGTCTGCCCAAAGAAAACAAAAACATTAATTCAAAAGGAAATCTGCTATGTTCATAGAAGCATTATTTTCAATAGCCAAGATACAGAAACAACCAAAATATCCCAGAACAGACAAGTGGATCAAGATTTGCTATACATATGCAATGGAATACTACTCAGCAATAAAAACAATTCATTTTTGGCAGTGTGGATGAAATGGAGGAATTTTGCTGCGTGAAATAAGTCTGAATGAGGAAAAAATACTTTGTTTTCTCTTATATGTGAAATACAGAGAAACCAGACTAAAGGTCAGACAAAGACAAGCCTTGCAAACTGATCATAGATGTGATGCAACCAGGTGAGGGCAAGGGAAATGAGGGTTGGAAGTGATAAAAACAAGAGTGGGGGAGAAAGGGTACAAAAGATGATGGTAATAGACGATAGGTGCTTTTGTGTGGGAGAACTATGGTATGAGGGGACAAATCCTATACTGACAAAAATTAATAAGGATTTTTTAAAAAGGTACTACATTTAAAAATAAGCTAATTTATTAAAATAAAAAATGCAGTTTAAAAAAATGTTTCTTCCTTGCTGTGTATTACCCTGGATATATGAAATGCAATAGAGGAATTGAAAACACCATGGATTAACATCACAATGATGTCTTTTGACATTCATTTCTCACAATGTATCTAGTCTTTCCAACCCATAACCAGCACTACTTGTCACTTTGAGAAATCATGCACTACCTTAATCTCTGACACATCAATCGAGCATGAACCAGGAATGATTATATTGGCCTGGAACAAAATCAGATCAAAGCTACCCAACCAAGCAATAGTGACAACATTTCTAATTAAGGGTCATTTTGCGAGAAGACTTACAGCTACCTGAGAAGCATGGAGTGTGAAGTGACAAGTCCACAGACTACAAGGATCAACAGAGATTAGACTTTCACAGACGTGCTTGGTGCTTGGGTTCCTGCTTCTGACCCAAATCCCCACTGTGATAACTGCCATTAATAATGCTATTTCTTCTGCTGCTTTCAACTCACTGGGTACAGTGTCATCATAGAGAGGAAGAGATAACAAGAAGCTGAAAATACTCTTTAGAACATCAGCACTGATCAGGACAGGTATTTTTAGTAAGCAATTGTCTGTTGAATCTGAGTCACGTGGCATGCAACTTTAATGATCTGAGTGTTTGCAAGTCCCTGAAAAGTGACAGCTGAAAATGAGAAATTAGGAGGTTCTACTAGGCAAACAGAACATTGATCAAATCTATTGGCAGGAACCCTAATCAAAGCAAAGTGTCAGTGGAGATGCTGAGCTTAAATTTCTCCTGCAGGTGATGAAGTACTTCCTGGCCAGGCATTTTCAGTGTTGACATTTTAGAGTTATTACTAAATGAGACTGGTTAATTTCTTCAAGAGCCTGGCACATTTTCACTGTTTACTACATTTAAATTATTTTTCTTCCTTATAAATATGTGATGGGATAACATTTCAAATATAGATAAAATGTAAAAATTATATTCACTATATTAAATTCACTGTAATATGAACATTTAAATGCAAATTAGCACTCACCTATCATCTATAGGTTTTGCAATAAGAATCAACGTACCCATTCTGTCTAGATCCTCTCCATTCCACAGCCCCTTTCCCACCTGACTGGTCATCCATAGCCTATGATCATGAAATTGTTCACCTGTCTTCTTGCTTGCATGGAAACACCCAAATATTATTTACTACATTTCAGAGTCATTAAAATCAAGCTAGAAATATAACATTACATTAGCAGTGTGTCAGCTCATCCTTGCTCTTGTCCTGCTTTTCTCTCTAATGACTTGCTTTATGGTTTCAGTTTTATTACTTTTGAATTTTAAATATGTTCATACCATGCCAAATGATTTCAAATTTCTTACCAAGTTTCCATCCCTTAGCTGCAGATACTGTCTTGTCTTGCTGAGTTATAAACAGTCCTACCCAGAACTCCATAACCTATTGTGCTTATTATTCCTCTTCAGATTCCTATTACTGACCCATTACTCTTCAGATTCCTATTACTGACCCATTACTCTTGAACTCGGTGGTATGTCTTAGGCCTATACCAAGTTTTCTGGAATACTTGCTGCATGATTTCCTGTTTATACAAAATGCTTGCCTGCTCATAACCATATCAATATGGCATACTGCTCACAGTGGAACTAAAATCATAAAAGCACTTTCAACAATGAAATTATTCATGAACTATCTATACAAGTATTTCCAGGAATAAATGGAATTGGCATTCTACCTCAACTTTTGGCAGAACTCCTAGGAATATATGAAATATTATTAAGCATTCTTAATATAAATTTAAATTAAGACATATAATTAATAGAAATTCAACAGAGCACATTTATCAACGCTCCTTATGTTGAGAATTGAGAATTCCTTATGATTCTCTGATTATAAAACTAAGCAATGATGAAAAAAGAAATGCTCTTCAGGATGGAAATTTGGGGTTTACTTCCTTTTGTTTACTAGGGCTCCTATAATAAAGCTGAATTCTTTTCTCAACCAAATTTCTCGGTATCTGATGTATCCATTTCACACCAAAAAATGTATACTAAATTTTGATTCTACCAGAAAATCCTCTCTCATTCCAAGGTTGTCCCCAGCTTCAGTATTAGTAGTTCCTAGCTCAAAGAAAAACCTTTTGACATGATTTTTAGAAGCAGTAAATTTTGACATTGACTGATCACAACAATCATACTAGTGCCAAAAGAGGAATATAACATATAGCCTGGATTATTACTCTGCATTTCATCTCTGAGCACTTTACTTATTTTGGGGCCTATCCCAAGCTTTGTCAATTTCAACCTCTCTTTAAATCTTATCCATTACTCCGGCCCCAATCCTCCATGTCTCCCTGGCCCTTATTTTTTGAAAGCATGAACTTTTGCTTTTCCCTGAATGTATTAACTTGGGATTGTCATATATTTTTCCAGTTCTGACTCTGAAGCACCAATTACAATGTCACTATTCCGTTATGACAAGAAGAAATGTTTGCTTTTGTCAATTATCTCTTTTTGTTTGAGGTATCTCCAGGGCACCTTCATACTTCTCACTGCTTTTGAGCTACTTTCTCAAGATCCACCCCAATTCACCACTATCGGCATTTCTTCTCACAGTCTGCCATAATTTTGTGTGTTGTGCTTCTTAGAAAGTACTATCATTCACTTTAATAAACACAGGTTTTAAAGACCTATGTGAAATTCAAAATCACACATGAGGAATTCCAAATAATTAAAGATTGTACCAATGATCTAATAAGGAGAAGAAAGGAAGAAGAAAGGGAAAGTCTTCAATTGGAAAAAAATGTAACAACTGACACGATGAAGGAAAAATTTTATGCCTCTCTATATATTTATTTCTTCCTATAACTCATCCTATTACCATCACGCATCTCATCTACTGGATTTCCAAACATGCCAAGCCAATAATAGTTTTCTGAGAATGTGTTCATTATAGAATTTCATGTACTATTTTCCTGAGCAGAATTCTTGCTTCTACTTCCACCACATCTTTCCTTTATTATATTTTTGACTTCTTGATAAATCACCACTACTTGTTTAAATATTCAGACAAATTTTACCTGTTACTTTTTCTATAATCATTACTTCCCAATCAACTGTTGTATACCTCCAATTTAACACTTATTCTTGTGAAGAAAAGTATTTTTTTGCCCACTAGAGGGTGAGCTTTTTAAAATTAGACACTATATTACAGTTATAAGTATAGGGCATTGCATGTCTCTCAAAAAAATGTCTTTAGGTAGTATTTTCACTAGCCATCAGTCTGTATGACTAGTTTCTGAGTAAGTTACTTTTAAATCCTTTTTAAAGATAGGATTATTTGCCATACAACCTTTAGACATCATAGAATGATAATGGTAGAAGTTTTGAGCCAAATATAGATTGAGTTCAGAGGAGATAAAAGATAAATCATGGAGGGAGAATATGCACCTTACATATCCTGCTGTAGGAAAATCTTGATCCCAATGGTCTCTCTAATTACTGTCTCCTTACATTTCACCCCATGCCCTCTTAACCCTTTTACCGCACACCTCGATTCAACCATTCTATGTTGACCCTGGATCCTACTGCAGTTCTTGAATTATTATTTCCAGAATGTTACATTAAGCACAAATATAATATATCCAATTAGTTTCTCTGAAGGGACTTAAGACTTTTGGCAGGTATTCTGAGCCCCAGCTTTCACTTATTACGGAATAAACTTGATGAGGTCATTAAGATCTTGATGTTTTCACTTGGTTGATTTATGGGGCAGTTTCTAACTGAGGATGTTGAAGTTATAGACACCAAGATCTTTCCAGAGAGATGACATTCAATAAATTGCCCCAATGGTCAAATAAGGATAGAGGATGCATCAGCATAAGTAAAATATCTTCACATTAGGGGAAAATAAGCTAAAACTGCAGCTAGAGGGGGAAAATACCCAAAACAAATTAAAATTTTCTATTTTCTTTTATGGAATGACAGCATTATACAAGTCCTCAGAGCAGGCCACAGCTGAGACCCCAGCAAAACCTAGGAGGGTTTTTGTTCTCTGTCTTTCAAAAAGCAGCCCATGAAAACCCAGAATTAATTTCAAGCAATTGTAATTGGTAAGAAGCAAAATATGTGGAACTTTATTGTTTATGAAGTTGTTTTTTTCAAATAAGGCTCACATCTCAAAAAAAAGTACTCTTGTTTGGCAGCAGCACAAATGGCTTCCATGACAGTTGAATAGAGAGATGTGAATGGAGTCCTCTGTAGGTGAAAATGGTTACAGAATGGTCTTGAATGAGAACCTGCTTCTCAACTGCTCCCATGATATTTACAAACTATCAGTGACAGATTTTAAACAGACTTTGTTATGGATACTCAATTGCTGGTCATTCTGCTCATTGTGGAAGGTAACATGGGGTAATTTAAAGGGATGCTTCCATGACTGCAAATTTTCCTAAAAATAGCTGTCTTGGCAGATTGCTTTTACAATGTAAAGCAGTCTATGTATTCAGATGTGCAGCTCATAAAGGTTTATTTTCTTTTAGTCAGTAAGATAGAAACAGATAAACGTTTCTAAGCAATCTTGAGACTTCAAAATACATGGAAGAGTACCTAAGTGATTTGACACATCATTTTTTAAATGTTAGTGTTGTTATGCCTAGATTCAACTCACTAGTCACTTCATAAAATTGTAAAATCCAACTACAATTTTGAAGTATTTAACAGGATCTGAAACCCCAAGTTTCTAATTTTATATATAAGGAAACTGAGGCAAGTTGTAACTTTTTAAAGGAAAAGGCAAGTATTAGAAGACAAGTAAGGAAATCAGAGATATTATTTTCAGGACAATGATGAATCTAAGCTCTGCCCATAACTGAAGAGAAAAAAAAAACTGCCACATATTATATACTTTTACCTGTAAAACAATCATATAGAATCTCACCTTTTTTAGTGGACTGTGATTAAATCATTTTGACCTGCATATTTACTCTTTGCAATATATTTTCAATTCTTCATAAATATATTAGGAGAACAAGGTACTATCTATTAAGGGCACCTCTCCAAGAAATATACATAGTAGTCAATGCAGCATTATACATTTTGAATTTTTATCTACTCAGATCATAGTCATCAATTATTGCTAGAGATCAGTGTGAGTTTTTTATAGCTTATTCCTCATGTCTCAGCCCTAGTTTATTAGTCAATGTTTCTCAAGAAAGCTAGATTTGGTTATTGAACTAGATGTTATCTATTGGTCTATTGGTTCTTGGCATCTATTCCCATTGTGATTTTTTGCATCTGCCTACATCTACACTTCCTATGTTATTGCTACTTACCTATTAATCCCTCTTATTTTTCCGATATCCTTTCAAATTTCACTTACTTAAGAAAACCTTTCCCTAATCTCAGAGACCAGAAAGGGATCTTATATATTCATACTACTTAGTACAGTGTACAACTGCTTTTGTGGATTATGCAACCTCACTCTACAATTCTATCAGAGCATTTGTCCATTGAAGACAAACAATGGTTTTGTTGGTGATCAAATCATTAGCATCTGCTATGAAAGATTTGTTATATAAACTGTGGTTAACCCTTCATCAAAAAATGACTAATGGTTACAAAGATTTGGGGGAAAGGAAAAGACTTTTCCCAGTAGAAGCTGGAAAAATACTAACTTCCAATTTATTACAACCTCAGTGAATAACAAGGAATTTCATTTGTGAATTGTCATGATCTTCTCTATTAGATGATGTCTAATAGAGAAGACATCATAGATGCCTCTATGATGTCTATATTTTAAGACATCATAGAATAAATAAAATGTTTCGTGCATCTTGACATTAACAACTGGTTTTTACAATATATATCTTCAAAAATATAAGTCAGAATAACTGAAACCACTGATTATTTTTCTAACCTTATATGACAGTACAGAAATAGGCAAGTGGAAAGCACAGAGCGAGGAAGGGGGAGTAGAGAGAAGTAAGAGAGAGGAGAGGAAAAAAGAAAACAATTTCTTTCTAACTCATTACTCTAGTCCCAGCCATTGGAATCAAATGGCTGTGGCCTGATGTTATGGAACAGAGATCAGCTGTTACCATGGTGTTCTGTCAGAATTTAAAACCCACAAAATTATGATTATGAGATGAAATAAGAATAAAGTGTCTTAATTTATACATTTTTGGATAGTTTGGTATAGTAATAGTGTGTTTATATTGAAAATGTATTAGTTAAAAAGATTAAATTCTCCATTAGAGAGAGATTATGGTGAAAGAAGATTCTCAGATAATTTGGTGGGAGTGTAAATTGGTACATTCTACTTGAAAAATACAGAAATTTCTATTAAAAGATTAAATACATGTCCCCCATTAATCATGTTCATCTACTTCTGGCAATGTATCCTAAGATATACCCACATATGTGCAGAAACACATGTTCTAATATGTTCACTCATGGTGGCATTATTTTTGATGGTAAAAAACTGAAGATAAAATAAATGTCCATCAACAGATGTGTTAAATAAATCAGGGAATAATGGGTCTCTGTTCATAGCTTTTAAGATAAAATCTTTCACACAACAGACAATCTTCAAAGTTCACTGATAATACAAAAGCAAGGTGCAGGCTTCAGCCCATTGTGAAATAATGTGTAAAAGAAATGAATATGGCACATGTATAAGCACATGGATTTTAAGAGGCAGATTAAGAAACTGGTAATAGCAGTTGCCACTGGAAGGTGCCCTGTGTCTGGAATGAGAGAGAGTGCTTTTTCACTGGATGGATATACTTTTATATTGTCAGTTCATTCCCCTCTATGCTTGTTTTACCTTTTATTGTTAAATATATATATATATATATATATTTCTAGCACCCAACCAAATTTTTAATTATTATTGAAGTGATATTGTCATAAAAATGATAAACCTCTAAATCTCACAAGAGTCTTCTCCAGCAACGAATAGACAACAAAATGAATGTTTTATTTCTCTTTTAATTCTAAAAAATCAGTAAATCTAAATTGTTTAAGGACTTTATTTATGCCAGGTCTTGTATCTCTTAGTTTTTGGTATTCAGCTTTTCTCCCAAAACATGATTCAGAATAATGTTGCTATAGGCACATATCTTTTCATTGACTTGTAAGAAAAAGTACAAAAAGAATCACTATGAGGAAGAAAATGTATTCACCAAAAATAAAAATGTTCTATTACCCTCAACCCTTCATCTATAATAGTCTAAGCTATGACTAGTCACATATAAGATGTATATTTGGGAACAATTTTTAAATAAATCTTTAGAGAGTTTTTCTAATTTTTTTTATTGTATAGGAGAACTGGAAAGACATTGAAACTCTTTTATTTTAGCTTCTTTTACACCTTAGGGTTAATGTGGCTAATGCATTCCATAATCAGCTCACAGGTAGCAATTCGTTGACTGCTTGTTGTGATCCAATATTAAGATATCAACAGAAAGTTACTATTTTTCTAACTTATCCACTCTTATTGTTAGTAGCACTTCACTTTTCCCAAGGAAAAGATATAAACCTGTGCTTGAACTTTTGTGAATATGAATGATTTTTACACACCAAATTCCATCAGAAGTTAAAATCACCTAGATCCTTATACAGGTGACATTTGCTTACAGACATTCTTTTCAAGAGATTTTATTAACCCACTGAATGTTTATTGTTAAATTTTAAAACCCAGCATAGAATCCTCTACAGTTTTTTTAATTAAAGTATCAGCAAAGCACTCCTGCACCATTACCTATCATTCACTGTCTTTGTAAAAATAATTGGCTTTATAAATAATTCAACTCTATTATTTTCATGAATGAATGCAAGATCTCCAGAAATCTATTTTATTTATTTATTTTTTAAAAAACTCATTAAATGGTTGCTTAAGTAAAGCATAGAGAGAAGACAAACTTCCCTTGCAATATATTAATTTGATGCAAAGATTGAGAACTGAAAGCAATGGAAAGAAATGTTTCCAACTTGATTATTTTGGTTTCAGGTTGCCTCTTTCCCAGGAACTGGAACAGATAAAATACATTCTTTCCTTTTTAATGGTACATAGTCTAAATGTTCTCCTCTTTTACCCTCTTTCACTCTTTTTTATCTTTCTCTCTTTTTCTCTTTCTCTCTCTTCCTTCCTTCTTCCTTCCTTTCTTCCCATGAGATAACTACCTGCCATAACATATATTCACATTTTATTTTTAAAAACTCTAAATTCACTCTTAAATTTTTACTTCCACATGAAGTCTTACTCACAGAGCAGATTTGATATTAAATGTATCCTGCTCTGAGTTATCTTTTAACACCCTTTCCAGTAAGACGAAAAAATAAAGCCCTCAATCACACCTTTGAATAAATTTTGCAATCACTTTTGCCTAAAGAACTATTGTTAGTTTTCTATTGCTGTGATAACAGTAATATTGTTTAGGGGCTTTAGCGATACAAATGTATTATCTTTATGTATTATTTATTAAATTTGTTAACTTACTTATAGACCATAAGTCTGACATAGAAGTCTGACATGAAGTCTAACACAAAACTAAAGGCAAAAGATGTTGTAATCTCAGAAAGCTACAGAAAAGAATCCATTTTCATGTTTTTTCTAGTTCCAAGAAACTGAATGCATGCCTTGACCTGTAATCCCTTCCCCCATATTCAAAGAAAAAAAATTGGGTTAACTCATTCTTCTATTATTCTGTTCTTCTGCCATCTTTGTCTACTCTTAAGGAGTTAGTGAATATAAAATGCTACTCTTTATAAATCAATCCAATTTCATCTCCTTTACCTTGTAAGTTAACACATTTTCAGTTTTAAGATTATAGACATTGGGGTAAAGTGTCATGGCAAATACACGGACTTTAATGTCAAGTGTGCCTATATATAGGTTCTCATTGTATCAATGAGATACATAGCCTCGTATCAAGTGAATAAGCTTGGACAGATAACTTTTCTGAGTCTTCATTTTTCATTTTCAAAATGTATTTAGTAATTCTCAATTTGCAATATCTGCTATAAGGTCTAGAAGTAATATTAAATGCCTGGATCATACTATAAAATCAAGTCATAGTGGTCATTGTCAGTCATATTTAATGTATAACACATTATTTTCTTTTATCTTTACCTCCTGTTTTTCCAGGACATATATTACCCAAATGCTAAAATTTGCTAGTTAGTTATCAGATTATCAAATGAAAAGTGAGGAGGGCGGTAAAGAAAAAATAGAAACATATATGTGTTGTAAGATGACTTCAGTAAAGTTACTTGGTAGAAATTATTTCAAAGTGAGCAGTAATTATAATAGAATGAGCTGCTCCTGTGAATATACACAGAAAAATTAAAAACAAAACAAATGCTCATTCTTACTGACTCAGTTTAATAAAATACATTACATTTAACTCCAACCAGTATTCCCTCAATTTAAAACCCTTAGAGAGAGCTCACTAAATTTTTTGTAGTCAACATGCATACAAAATGATGATACTTTGTTAGATTATATGATCCAGAGGGCAGGAGATGGTCATGTCTTATTCAATGTCAATTCCCTGGCATCTTATCAAATACCCTTCACCAGATAGTACATGTTCAGTACATGATCGGTAAAAGTAAAAGAAGCGAAATGAAGTTTGGATATTTTTCTGGATTGGCATAGACTAAGTAATTGTTGCATAAGATGATGTGTCACTGTTGTTTAGCTAATTTACTTCAAAAGATCTGTGCTAACACCCTGCATCAGAATTAATAAAAAGTCTTATTATCAATCACTATCACTTATCAAACATCTATTATATATAACATGACAAGTTTCACTTATGCTAACTAGTTAATTAAACTTTATGAGACTAAGTGGCAGGGCAGGAATTCCTTTCCATATTTAAGAGCTAAGTTGGGAATAAGAATTTTTATGTGCTGAAGGTCATCTACCACTTTAATGGCATAAAAAGGATTAAGGCTAGTTTTTGTTTTTTGTTTTTTTTTTTTTTTTCTAATTCCAAAGATGAAACTGCCTGACTACTTCCAAGAAGAAATTTTTTGGAATTTTTGTATAGTTCACTCAGCCCCTCCAAAGTGCTGAGAATATAAAGATGAAAAGGTTAAGCAACTCGCTACTTCAAAGCCACAAACCTAATATGTTGTTATGATAGCTACATTAGCAGAATAAAGAAAATCATATCAGCAGCCACAAAAAAATGACGAAACTGAATTATCTAACATCTAATTCAGAAAATTAGGAAAACAATCTTTTCCATTTCATTATGTGTCCCCAGCCCTATGCCTAGAAATAAATCCTTCTTCAATTGTTACCTCAGCCTTGCAATCTCAGAATAAACATTTAGTCATATCAGTCTTCCCATCATCTAAGATTAACTTGAACATTCCAGCTCACTATTCCTGAAGAGTTGTACTTTCCCAATCATTATTATTTAATTTTTTATTACTTACATATTTTGTACTACTTACATGTTTTATAGTATTACCTAGATTTATTTAATATGTGCTGGACCTAGGACTATGTGCCCACCATAGATTATCTCATTTGATCATCAAAATCAAAGTAATCATAAGAAAACTAAGACTACAACTGAAGTTAAGTTAGTAAAGTTCTCATACACAGTATAAGAAGGAAATAATACTTGAATCTAAATAGTGTGTCTACATTATTGTGCCTAGTATAGCATTTCACATGATTACAGTACTGCATCTTTTCTTCTAGAATAAAGAACAAAAGATGCAGGGCAATAATCTGGTTTATATTATTATTATTATTATTATTATTATTATTATTATTATTATATCTTCAGTTCCTCAATTTGTGGAAGGGTAAGATAATGGCTATGAGTAATCTGATCTTGAATCAGAAGGAATGGGAGGTAGAAAAGGACTCTAATAACAACACAGTGGATCGACTGGTGTAGAGTTGCTAACAGCAATGAAACTAGTTGGAAGGTTATCTACAAAATCCCAAGTATGAACACGAACAAGGATCAGCATACCAGTAAATAGTTTAAGCTTTGTAGTTACTCCATTCTTACCATAGCATGCAAGTGGTCACAGATGATACATAAACATATGACATGACTTATACCCAATAAATCTTATATTAACTAAAATAGTTCTCATCCTATCTATGGTCCATGGACAGCTTTGTTCTGACCGCTGGACTATAGTTTGGCAGTATAGTTAGAAGACTGGGGTCTTCTAATAGTGATAGTCTGTGAATTAGACAAACATTTCAAATGCAAACCTCTCAGAAATTGTTAGATGTCAGACTTTAGAGCATGAGAAAAGAAAGAACTGAAGATAATCCTAATTTTCCTGCTACCAGAAAATCAAGAAGGAAACCAGTTTAAAGGGTAAGAATGATAATACAGATTCAAATCCCAAAGTGTTTCACATAGAAAACATCATCCACTGTCTAATGTTCAGTAAAAGAATGAGAAAACTAATATATAAACAGTTCCCTGATACAGTTGTATGAATTTTATATACAAGTGCATTATTATAAATTCTTATCCTTATAGCTAATTCTGGTTATTTTTTATTTATATACGATTATGGTTTATAATTCCAGTTCTTTTCAAGAGGAACAGAAGTTTAACTTTTGAATAGTGATAGGTCACAGAGCTAGCTCACGATTTAATTCACCAGGGAAAACTTCTAAGGAGCTACCTTTAAAGGCCGTTTAGGAATTCAGTGCCAACAATTTCTACAGATACAATTTCTACAGATGGCATCTGACCCCTGACTTGGGGGCTGCTGTTTGACACCATGGAAGTAGCAATCTACTCATTGAAAAGTGTGAAAAGATGAATTCCTCTGTATCAGCCAAGGATATATTCAGATAGAGAAGGAAAAGTGTGGCCTGTGAAAACAGTCACTGTCTTTAATTTAATAGGTGTACCACTTTCCTTTACATAAAGAATTCTTTACATAAACTGCACTGAACAATAGGAATTTGGATACCAGGTGGACTTTAAAAGTATTTTAAGAGCAATGCTGCTGAGTCATTTTCAAACAAATAATCTGTATCAAGATATAGATCTTAAAGAGAACATATTTTCCTCTCTGAATTTTTTAAGGGCATTTGAAGAAATCAAGCAATTGGAGGAGCTTGATCAAACAACTTTTCTTCTTACAAAAATGTATTGATGGTTTTTAATAGTAGGGCTTATTAAAATAATGAGAGAAACTTTACCAATAAGTGTTTCATCATTATTTATGTTCCTGGGACGAAAGGAATAGGACATCAGATTCTAACAAGTTATCAGTCTTTCCACTGTTGGAAAAATATAAATCACCCTTCAGAAAACTTATATGAACTGTGATTTGCAAGAAATTGGAACCTTAGAGATGCCAACAGGAAACAGGAGGAAGCTGGTGTTTGGGGACCAAATGGCTGTCCTACTGTGTCATCCCTATGCTGGAGTCTAATCAATGGTGCCCAAGGGCTAGAACAAACACAGGTTTTTGGGAGAACTCAGCGAAAATCTGACAGGGAACAGAGCTAGCCCTTAGAGCTGAAAGTTGGCAATGTCCAGATCAGATATCAACTGGGATACAGGTGAAAACTCAGGCAGAGTTGGGAAACAGCCTGAAGAGATGATCAAACACAGCACAGTGAACAGTCACCACCACAAAGATAGGCTGAGGGAAGGCTGATCATCAGTTGAGTAACAGGGACCCAAGACCCATTCCAGACACACCAGTATCTTGATACAATGTAAAAAAGTCAAATATATCGCAATGACATTTATCTCTTTCCCTGGAAAATAAAACCAACAATATAGCTAACACTGAATTAGCTGTGTTCCCTGGTTATGGAGATGAAGGCAAAGCTAACACTTTTCCTCCTCTTCACCTCCATTCTTGAAAAATTGTGTGGTCTCCATGAATTGAGGTGGTAATATTGACTACCAGGTATTAGTTCTTACTATGTCCCTAACAGTGCTGAGCCCTTTCTATACATTTTACCTAATTCTCATAACTATGAAGAATTTTAATTATAGCCACTTTTACCTCAGGAACGTGAAATTCCAAAGAATCTAAATGGTTCATTAGAGACAAAGTGGCAAGACCTCAAAAAGAATTGACTAGTTTGAATCCTGTTTTCCAGAGGTCTGGTCTATACTGGATTAAAAGAATAAACAACTTGTACATGATAGTCACACCAACATGGTAGATATCACCATGAATATTTACCAGGAGGGCACTGAACAAACTGTACAGAAGTTAAGAGATCAGGTTGCTACTGAAGAGGTCAGAATAGGTTTCTGTTTGATACTATGTTCCAGCTTTCAGCAGTTTGTAAGGGAAGTTTTGAGGCAATCCAGAGAAGTGTTATCATGTTGGTGGCCCATGAATAGAGGAAACAGTGAAATAACCAGAAGGAAACTGAACCCAGAGTCAGGAGAACGTGAAATGCATACTCAGCAGAAGAATGATGATGATACAGGGAATGGCCAAAGAGTATTACAGGAATAAAGCAAACAATTTGATCTGAGAGAATTAATTGATCCAGGAAACTAAGAACACTGAACAAAAACTTGCATCTCGCAAAGATCTCACTTATAGGCCCATCACTTCACATGATGTGAGTAATACTCATTAAAAACATTGCATAATGTAGTGTATACTCTCCTTGTTTTCTTTTAATTGTTGATTTCTAGTTTGATACCTTTATGGTCAGATAAAGCCACACATGTATGGTCACTGATTTTTTTGACAAAGGGGCAAAAAACATACATTGGAACAAGGATAGCCTCTTCAACAAATGGTTCTGGAAAAACTGAACCACTACATGCAAAAAAAAAAAAAAAATGAACTTAGACAATTTCCTCACAACCTCAAAACCATATTTGCAAAAACCAACTCAAAATGGATAAAAGATTTGGATAAAAGATTTGGATAAAACTATAAAATACATAGAGAAAAATATGGGCAAAACACTTAAGGACTTATACTTTAGAAACTCCTTTCAGGATACATTTAAAGACATCACAGATGCTTAAAAAATGAAGGAAAACATAAACAGCTGGGACTACATCAAATTAAAAAAAGTCTGTATAGCAAAAGAGACAATAGCAAAACAAAAAGAAACCCAACAGAATGAGGAAAAAATTTTGCCCTCCATATAAGAGCTAAGAGCCTGATAGCAAAGATCCACAAAGAACTCACACAACTTAGCAAAAACAAAACAAGGAGCCCCATCAAGAAATGGGGAGAAGACTTAAAAAGAAAGTTCTTCAAAGAGGAAATACAAATGAGCAACAGGCACAGGAAAAACTGCTCAACATCACTAATAGTCAGAAAAATACAAATCAAAACCACAATGAGATACGTACCATCTTACACCAGTAAGAATGGCCCGTATCAACAAAGATAGGCAACAAAAAGGGCTGATGAGGATGTGGAGAGAAACGAACACTTTTACACTGCTGGAGGAAGTGCATGCAAACTGGTCCAGCCACTAAGGAAAGCTATGTAGAGGACCCTCTAACTATTGAAAATGGAACTACCATTCAATCCAGCAATCCCACTTCTGGGAATCTACCCAAAGGACACCAAAACACTAATTCAAAAAGACACCTGTACTAGGATATTTTTCGTAGCATTGTTCACAACAGCCAGGATATGGAAACAACCCAAATACCTCAAAACTGATGAATGGTTCAAAGAGATGTGGTATATTTACACAGTAGAATATTGGTAGGCAATCAAAATCAACAAATGTGGCACATTTGTGATAACATGGGTGAACCTAGAGGAAATCATATTAACAGAAATAAAGACACCATATGATCTCACCTATAGATGGGACATAGGAATAACCAACAAAAGGTTAAGAAAAAGTCAAAATAAGCTAACGACAGAACTAGGCAAGCGGCAAGGGAGGGGGTGGGGGGAAGGAGAAATCAGGGAAGGGAGGAGCACAAAAAGATCAATATAAAGCTTTACAGATAATAAGGTGGAGGGAGAGACCCAGGGAATGTAATGATGTAATGTACACATATACTTACGTCAACAACCAAATGATTAATAAAAATAATTTTTAAAAAAGCAAACATTGCACTAAATTTTGAAAGTAGGCATGAGCTCACTTGGCAGGAAAAAGAGTGGGTGTAGTTCATGTAAAACATATATGTACAAACACACACACATATGTGCCCAGCTAAAGCACAATGTGATGTAATCAGGCTGTAACAATTATTTTAACAGACCCTTACTCTGTAGACATGGCATTTCAAATGTATTTGAAAGATGAACATTAACCACATCACATAGAAAGGTTTTGCAATATACGATGATGCTCAAATGTGTTACACATATGCTTGCAGTAAGGGTATGTCATCCTCTGGCATGCATTTAAGAAGGAACATTCTCATGCATTTGAAGGTGGGGAGAGGTGGGCATACTGGAGGAAAATGAGTTGGAAGGCTATTGTAAAAATCCAGCAAGTAAGGTATGTTAAAGAGGAAGAAACAATAGCATCTTAGTTATAAAGCCTATTTAAATGTTTTTATGTCTAAAGACTCCCTATGTAATCCTAAAACTACACTGCAACATAATTATAATTATATCGATAACAGTAGCTCATATTTATTGAGTCCTTATCATGCCAACTACAAATCTGTCATTAGAACCCACTGGTTAAGCACTTTCACTAACTACCTGCTGTGTGACCGTGGGGGATGAATTTCCCTATGCCTAAATTTTTCACCTATAAAGTGGGAAAGTATCATAGTGTTTCTGTGAAAACTAAACATATACGTTCATTGGATAACTCCTTGAATATACAAGCAGCAAATAAATATTAGTCATCATTCCTATGTTTAAATTTCATGGTGCTTTTTATCATTATTTATGCCATGTTATAAATGAGGAAATAGAATTTTAAAGAGAAAATAAATAACTGGTCAATGGCACAAATTCAGGCTATTTTAATTCCTAATCTTACACAGGAAAGAAAGGTGCATGCCTTGTATCCAGCACAACTTCCAGTTTCATAATGATCCATGAGGACAGTCATCATCTGGGGCTTCTCTGTTGATGGTTTCTGTGAAAGGGCTTCCTGAGTCATACAAGAATCATTCTTTCTTATCTAATTCATTGCATTGCTTCTTGGAATCCTTTTACAGAATTTCTATCTTCCCTGACATTTAATTTGCAATCCCAGGAAATAAGAAATTTTCACATACGCAGTTGCCTAGGTTTCCAAAGCAAGGAACACTCCTTTAACTAGGCAACAGATATTTCCGGCAGAAACCTCAATCAGTTAATGTGGTAACATACAGTAGGAGTTCAGCTATGCTGATAATGAGTCAGCCAGATTTCTCTGCCCAGAGTTTCTCAGGGTTGACTGTGCCATATATACATATCAAGTATGCAGGACAACCCCATTTATAATAAATATAGGGTCCCATGCTCCATTAAATATATTGTTAGCCCAGTAGGTAGTGTCTAGATGATGTTAATCATAATAGTAACAATTGTAAACTGGCTTGTTATTTGCTATGGCATACAAGTAAAGCTTAGAGAACTTTAGTAATTCATTCAAGGCCACTAAGCTAATATATTAATTTCTTGTGGCTACTCTAACAAATTACCACAAACTTGCAGCTTAAAATAATACTAATTTATTTTTCAAAGTTTTGTAGGTAAGAAGCCTAAAACTGTCAATGAGCTAAAATGCAAGGAGTCAACACTTGTATTTTTTCTGGAAGTTTTTGGAATCCACTACCTTGTCTTTACCTCTGGAGGTTGCCTATATATCCTTGCTCATAGCCCCTTCCAAAATCTTTAGAGCCAGAAATTTATCATTCTAATTTCCACTTTTATGATTACAACCCCTCATGGTTACAACTCCGCTGACTCTGGCTCCTCTGCCTCCTCCTTTCCTTTACAAGAATCATTATGATAATATTGCAGCTATTTTTCAGGATAATTTCCCCTTAATTATGTCTGCAAGCTTACATCCCCTTTGTTACATGACCTGACACATGTAGAGATTCTGGGGTTGACATATAGATATACTTGAGGGGCAATTATTCTACCTATCACAGTTAGTAGAAAGTGGGTAAAACCAAGATCAAAACTCAAATATATCTGATTCTAAAGATTGTGCTCTCAAGCCCCACACTATACTACACTTGCAAAAACATCAGGTATTCACCTTCAAAAGAAATGACTAAGAATGTTTTTCATGCCTCCCATCAGGTCTATTTCCCCTCAGCAACTTAGTGATAAATGTTGATCATCTTATTTGAGCAAAAGAGCGGAGTAAAATGGACAGCAGAAGGATTATTATCATGCCCATATAGATAGGAGAAAATAAATTTTATGAGCAGAATTTCACTTTTAATAAATGCCAGAGCCATCTCAAACTCTGAATTTTTAACCAGGGTCTTTTGTATAGCATCCCCCCTAGATCAGGTGAAATAAAAAAAAAAAAAGACTCCAGTTTTTAAAAGCCACCCAGACTCAATTTGCAGCTTCTCTACAACCTGGTTGTGTGGCTATAGTAAGTCCCCCATTCTCTTGGGGTCTTCGTTTCATCATCTGCAAATGGAAAATATAAATATTTCCTATAAAAAGCTTCTTGGGCTACACTGCAATAATGATAGATAATTCCTGGGGCAAATAACTACATTATAATTACTATCAATCTAGTTATCATTGCATAGAAAGATGGTTTCACAACCTATCTAAAGAAGACCTCAACTGTTACTGCTCAGAGAATTTTGATAAATGTGCACTATAGTCAATTTCCTCAGTGTTCAAGACACAGAGTTCACCATTCTAGGACAAAGATCTGCTCCAGCAGAGAAAAATAGCCTCTTTGTTAGCCTTTCAAGGATTCACCTGGGAGTAGAATTTGATTTACAGATAATCGGCAGCAGCCTTCAAAACTCACCTAGAATTTCCAGGGTCTTTACCTTTATTGTTGTTGTTTTTGTTTGTTTGTTTTGGGTTTTGTTTGCTATGACTATATTCTTCCAGGTTCAGAATCACAAATTGTAAATGAAATGACTTTATCGGAAAAACCAAAAACCTTTGCTGGAGGGTTTTGCTTTAGGCCCTGAAAGAGGAATGTCTGTCAAAGCCAACTGGTACAGACATGCTCATGGAGGCAAAAATGAAAATAGTAAAATACTATAGGTATATGACAAGAGATTACCAGAGACTGAATACTCCCTCCCTAGACTGACAGTTATTTTGTACCTGTGAAAATCTTACCTAGCCTTGGTCTACCCATCCCCTCCATTCTTCCCTCCATTTACCTAACACAACACATAGTCCTTCTACTTGACTTGTATGCAAGCTAGTAGAAATTGTGATTTGCATAACTTTCCCAGTGCTTTAGGAACCTCTACCCATCCCACTCCCAATTTCTAAGGGGTGCAGTACAGAAAGCTTTATTAAATATCCCATGAGGATATCTGCAAATCTACATGTGCTGATGTCAAGAGTTCAATGCTATCACATGGTGGTGGGAGACACTTAGGGTCTATAATTTTATATATATATATATATAAAATGAGAAAATAAAATAAATAAATGCTGTCTGTCAAGAGAATGATCCTCAATCTACTAGGCACTTACTCATTGCTGGTCCTGTGGAAGATGTAGTGCACAGCGACTCTCAGAGTGTGGATTGTGTTGGTGGAAGGAAACAGATAAGCAAACATCCATAAAATACTGAATTAAGGGCACAGGGGGCCATGAAAGCATATAGAAGAAAAAAGTACCCCAAATTGAGATATGTGGCATTTGGCTTTGCGCCTGAGTTTGGTTCCTCACCTGTAAAAAATGAGGAAGCTGAAATAATTTTGAGGATGCTGAGTATTAGGTTGTGTGTGTAGCTATCTCAGTGATGCGATCATCACCCCCACTAGGGAGTACACAGGTGAGTTTCTTTTTCTCTTGAACAAATATCATAAATATTGGCAACACAGACTCCATTTTCCACCTGACAACGCTCTACTTATCTGAACTCTGGATGCCTCCTATATCTCTTATTTCTCCAATCACTCTACGACCCTTCACTTGCTAAGGCCTCTCTTATATGGAGATCAAGTGTCAGGTATCGTTTTTTTGTGAGGCAGTCACCACCTTCGTTGAAGTACTGATCTAATATACTGGTCATTTGAATAATCTGCCTTCCTGCTTAAGTTCTTAAAAAAAATTATTACAAGATCCCCAGAGCTAGGAATAAGGAATATAGATGTAAATAAAATAAGCTCTTGCCTTCAAGGGAATTACAAAAGAGAAACTAGTTATAACAAACCACTGAAACAGAGTATGATAATGCTAATAGGAAAGGAGGCATGAAGCTGCAAAGAAAGTACAAGGTCTGCTGAGGACTAGACAGATTTTACAGGAACACTTCACCAGTTAAGGGGTGGGGAGGAGTTTTGCCTGCCTGTGGCACATTTTTGTGTACACAGCAGGTTCAAAATAAGTGGTTGTTTGCTGAATAGACTAGAATATCTGAATTCTAAGATGAGGAAGCTGCCTATACAAAAACAGAGGTGAGTGATAAAGGCTTTTTATTCTAGGAGCCAAAATTATTTAAGCAGGGTTGTAGCATAAAATTCACATTGGAAAGAAATGAGATCTGAGGCTGGGGAGGCAGAAAAAAAATCCAATAATGTGGGACCTTGTGTGTCATGCTGATGAGGTTTAATTTATTCAGAAGATAATAGGTTACCATGGTAGGGGATTAAGTAAGGAGCACATGAATAACTCTCTGGAATTTTTTGAAAAATCACCCTGTCAGGAGAGTGGGTGGTCAACTTGAGGGATATATATCAGAGAGAGAAATGAGTTGCAGGATTATTGTGATAACCCTGACAAGAGATGTATCAGTTATGGTTTCTATGATGCAAATGAGAAAAAGTCTTAGTCAAAGTCAGTTAATCAATATGTAAACTAATTGACTCATGTAAAGAAAATAGTGAAGTACAGTGAGCTGCAACTATGGCTTGCTGCAGATTCATTTTCCTTCTCTTCCCTACAATACTCCCAAAATCTTATTTTTATATCTCATTAGCAAAGATCTCACACTCTTGATCTAACCTCTGATCCACAGAGGACTGGAGAAACCTGGGTTCCTGAACCAATCACTAGGGTAACAAATACAGAATTACCACTGGGCCTATCAGACCAACTCCTGAAGCTCTATCAGTTTTACCTTAATCATTCAGGCTCTACGAAGACAAATTATTCATAGAAACAATTTTAGACTACTATTAGGAAAGGAAAGGAAGGTTTAGGGGGGATGTCATCAAGATCTACCTTGAATGTTGACAGCCTCAATAAAAGAAGTTTCAGGAATAAAGTATAAGAGGATAGAGAAATGTTCAAGAGATAGAAGGAAAAAAATTTGGTCATCATTTGAGTGTGAAGGTGAAGGAAGAAAGGACTTGAGTAAGATATCAAGTGTCTGACATGGATAACTGGGTTTCCTGGAGGATAAACATATTTTGAGGCAAAGATAGTTGACTTCACAACATAGAAAAGTGATCATGATTCTTAATTATTCATGTGAATAGGTATTAATTTGATGGCTATGTATGAATCACAGGGGATGGGACTGGATATAAAGATTAGAAACATGATAGTATTATAAATGGAACTCTCTGGTGGCAGGGTTATGTGTGAAAGTAATTTCTGAAAATTCCACAATAATTATTAAGAAACAAGACCCTTATAAAACCACAATTCTCACCTTAGAGATGAAAGAGGTCCTCCTAACTTCTTCACCCTCAAAACAAGGGAGTTCCAGTCTAGTGACTGAGAGAATTGATGGACAGCTTTGTCACCTCCTCTTAGTGCTCCTTCAAGTGAGTTAAAATGCATTATAGCTGCCATTGGTGCCTCCCTCTGGGAGTTTACAATAGTAGACAAGAGTTCAGTCCATTTTGGACATGAATTGTATCTGAAAATGTGCCCCTATCATAAAAGAGAAACAATGGATTCCCAATGTCCAGAAATAATCAAGTTGCCTGAAATTTGACTCATGCTTAATAATATGAGGCTTGTCTTGTCAGATTATTAAATATTACAGAGGTAGCTCATCACTACAGATTAATGAAGTCACCAAAATCATTTAGAAAGCAATTGAGTGACTAATTTTAATTAGAAGTTTGATTGCTACAATTGAAATAAAACAAGAGAAACTCACAGTCCTCACTCCCTGAATGTTTTTCCCATTGGAACAACAATTACTATGTCAATCTTTAATACATTAGTGTATTCTTTCTAAGATTAAGCATTAATCTTGGTTTCCAAAGAATAGACTATTTTAGGCAGAGAATATATAGAATAGCAGGAAAAATGAACACAAGACATGACAAAGAATGCTACATTTTTAAATGTAAGCTTATATAATAAGCTTAATCTTTCTTTCAATAAATATTAAAAGACTTTCCAAGAAATGCAATATTATAGATATAGTACAATATTATAAGTATACTGATAATATGTTGAGATGTTTTCTTAATATTGATAAGGAGACAAATTATTTTCTCCAAAAGGAAAAGAATCCATTTAAAAAGAAACAAATGCAAAAACCTTAGAATGTCTAGTATAATGAAATTCTATGAATAGATATGATTTAATTAGTATGTGCTTTTGTAAGTCAGAGACAAAGGGCTAGCAACTATGATTTATCGGAATTTATTCTTACATGGGGAGAGGAGAGGAAGAGATGGGGATAGGAAGAAGTAGAGAAGGGAGAGAGTTGAGGCAGAATGAGAGAGAAAGAGAGCTAATACTTGTGGTAGACACTACTAGTGCTAGTTGCCTACAAATCATGTATTCTCTTCTTTTTCACTAGAAGAGGATAATTTGTTTGGAACTTCATATTCTCAATTTAAAATAACAAAAACTTCCCCTCCTTCCTTACACCTAGGGTATCTATGTATATGGTTCTGGCCAAAGGTCTGAGGAATGGATCAATGAATAATTCAGGAAATATTAAAATATTTTAGATAATTCAATATTATATTGAATATTTATAGAATATTAAAATATTCTAGATATTTCAGGAAATAATATTTAAACAAATATTTTATCCATCTACTCTTTCATTCAGATTTTTTTAATAATAAACAAATAATTTACTTATATATAAATTGCACATCTTTGTAATCCCTGGGATTCACCCCCCCCACCCTCCCTGACTACTCCCTTCTGTCCCACCCCCACCCTGAGTTGTGTACTTCAATTTGGTTTTTAGCTTTTTTTGACTTTTCTTCATAGCTTTTTGTTTATCTTTCCCATGTCCCGTGTAATAGTGAAACCATTTGATGTCTGTCTTTATCTTTTTGACTTGTTTCTGCTAACATGATTTCTTCTAGGTGCATCCATGTTATCATAAATTCATCTAAATTGTCATTTTTAATTGATGAGCAATATTCCAGTGTGTATATATACCACATCTTTTTTCATCCATTCATCTGTTTTGGGATATTTGGGTTGTTTCCATGTCCTTGCAATTATAAATAGTGCTGCAATAAATATTCGGGCACATTGGTCTGATTGTCTGTTGTTGTACAAGTACCATGCTGTTTTAATTATTATGGCTTTGTAGTATAACTGGAAGTCTGGAATAGTTAGGCCTCCATTCTCTCTTTTTTTGGCTAGGAGGCTTTTTGATATTTGAGGTCTTTAGAAGATATTTTATGCTAAGGGAGTTATTTTTTTTTAATTTGAGGTAACATCCATTTACAATGCTGTTTTTGACTCATTGGTAGAGAATACTACCTCTTTAGATAAATGTTTCTTGAGATACAAATCCCTTATTTCAAATGGTTTGCTTGTTTCAAACCTCCAAGAGGCATTTGTCTTTATAAAATGACACCAGGACAGGTGATTTGAAAGCCTAGGTGGAGGAACATAAAGAAAATGTAAATTTGAGGGTGTCAAACTATTCCAAACCAAGGATACTCATGAAAAGATGCAGAATTCATCTCACAAGAGCTTCTCAATATTAATATATATTGCTTTTCCTATACTCTTCTTCTTCAAATTAATAGTAACTCCATTTTAGTACTCAGATCAGAAATCTCAAGGTAATTCCTCAAAAATTATCTGTTTCTCTCTTTCACGTCCTACATCTAGTGCAACTATATATTATATTACCTCCAACTACCATTTAAATCTCCCTATGAGTACCTAAGACCAGAGAGTATGAATATTAGCATCAGGAAACTTGATAAAAGAAGGTGCATACATTTTGGCCACCAAAATCTTTATTCTCTCCATATCACCCGCCACGTCATGGAAGTTAAGTAATGTCTCAGTCAAGTTTTCTCTAAGAGAACAGACAAAAGACACTATTAGTTTCAATAAGAATATTTTCTATATCTTCTCATTCTTATAGTAACCCTCACAACCAAAGACAAAAATGAGAGGTCCATGGAGATTCCAAAGCAACACAAGGACTGAATTCCAAGTTTAGATTATCTGCCAATTCTGAATTCTATACTGAAGATTTCAGGTTATTTCACATTTCATTGGGAGTACAGGAAACAGAAACCAAAGTAGGAAAAAAGAGTAAGTGATAATGAGAATTCAAACTAATTATCATTTAATTTATTTGGTCTTGAAAATATGAGCTAATACGATGGGCACAGACTTAAAATTTTTCTGCTCAGAGTGACACAGTGCCCAAACCATTGGTTTCTGTCTGGCTAGAAAATTTATAAAAGAAAATTACGTTTCCGTGTAAAATCATAGATCACATAACTTAGAGAAGAATGAAGGAATTACATTTGGAAAGCATCTAATTTAAACATCCTCTTTAATAGATATTAAGGCATCATGTGCCTTGATCAAATTTACACAGGCATTTAGAATATAATTTGGATTTATGACTCACATTTGATCAAAGACACCAAATGCGATAGTCCATTTCCCCTCTTATTACAATGGCACAATTGTAGATATCTCAGGAGGAAATTTCCATGAACCAAGAAAGTTCCCCTATAGAGATTCAAGAAGCTAGAAGGAAATCTTGAAGGCACATAATGTGGTAGGAAGTTCCAATGTTTGAAATGTAATTAAACCCTAGAAGACTGGAAGTAAAAGTGAAGAGACCAATCAATCTATTTTAACACACAAATGTAAAAAATTAATTGATTAATGTTTGCTATTTTCAAATAAAGTTATTAAAAGCAAAAAATCAACCTCTTCTTTCATTTTCATTTATATAACTAGAGACTAATATCAAAATTGAACATACTTTTATTGTTTGCTGACCTTGAAAAATCATGGTAATCTATCATTATGCTTATTTTAATTGCACTTTTTATGCTGCATTTTTATAATCATGAAATACTTTTATTACTAAAAGGAAAAAGATTTCTTCTACTGAAGATTTATTTAACCCAAATGACTTAGTTTTAGGCTCTCACATGTACTAATTCTCTATTTCACAGTGAAGAATTATTGATACAAACAATACTAAATCAGATAAATGCCCAGATGAAAAGACTTTTAGCATACATTTGGCTTTTAGGACACCTCCTACAAATGAACATGTAAATTTTTGCAGATAATTGCACTAGAATAATTATTATCATTTAAACCATCTCAAAACTGGAAAAGACATAAAAATGTCATTGTGTTCAACATCACTAACTTCAGTAAGACTGATAGTACCAATATACTAACCACTGAGATTATTATTTGCTTTTTTGTACAGAGTATCTAAGCCTCTTATACAGTTAGTATTTCTTCTTTTTTTTTTTTTATGAGGATTCAAGAGAACCTTTACTTTGGATTCAAATTAGGAAATTTTTTTCTCCCAAGTAACTGGTTTGCTTGAAAAATACTAAAACCATTTTCCTTTATCCCTCATGTTTTGGGCTTTTAAAAGAAGTTCTGCATACAGTTTTCACTTATAACTCAATCTATTAAGATTATTAATATAAATTAATTATTAATATAAATTATTAATAGTAATTGAGCAAGTATGGCACAGGTATTGAAAGAGAAACAGAATGAAAAAGAAGAAAACCCAGAATAAACACCTGTATATAGTGTCAATTAATGTTTGGGAAGGGAGTCATTAGATAACCACAAGCAGAAAAATGAACTTGGATACCCATCTTATACCACCTAGAAAAATTAACTCAAAATGAATGAAATACTTAAACTGAAAACCTGATAACATAAAACCCCTAGAAGATAATATTAGGAAAGAATTCCTTCATATTGGATTAAGCAATAAATTTCTGGGTATGACTAAAAGCACAAGCAACAAAATCAAAATTTAACAAGTTGCATTATATCAAACTAAAAAGATGCCACCCAACTTAAAAAAACTGAAAAAAGAAAAAAAAACAGAAAAGGCAATTGATGGAATGGGAGAAATAATTTACAAGCCATATTATCAAGTAAAGAGCTAATGCTGAAAATATGTGAAGAATGCATACAATTCAGTAACAAAAAAAATGAAACAGTGCAATAAAGAAGTGGGCAAAGGAACAAAACATATTTTTTTCCAGAAGAAACTTCCAAATTACCATCAGGTACATAAAATGATGTTTGACAATACTAATAGTCAGCAAAATGTAAATCAAACCCACAATGAGATAACACCTCACACCTGTAGAATGGCTTTCATCAAGGCAGTAAGAGATAACAAGTGTTGATGAGTATGCAGGTTACAAATGAACCCAATTATAGTACCAGTGAAAATATAAATAGATTCAATCACTATAGAACACAATATTCCTCAAAAAAATTAAAAATAGAACTACCATACAATCCAGCAATAATTCTTTTTTGTATACACTGAAAGCAAAGCAAAGTAGGAGTTAGAACAAATGTAAGTACTACTGTGTTTATTTCAGCAGGATTCATAATAGTCAAGGTATGGCCCTAAGTATCTATCAATGGATAACTGTATAATGAAGCTGTGAAAGATATGGTATCTCACACATCTACATATAAATATACACAAACATACATGTATACATACCTATAAAAACAGACAAAATATTATTCAATTACAACAAGGAAGGAAACATTGTCATTTGGGGGACTTTATACTAAGCAAAATCAGTGAAACAGAGAAAATACACTGTATGTCGTCACTTATATGTGGTTTCTTAAAAGTTGCACTCATGAAAATAGAAACTAGAAAGATAATTATCAGAGGCAAAGGGTTAGAGAAACTGGGCACATGTTGTTTAAAAGACAAATTAGAAACTAGTAGATAAGTACATCCTGAAGACCTAATGAACAGTATTGATTATCACCACACACAAAAAAAGAAACAATATTTATGTGATATGACAGAAGTATGAGCTAAGTCTACAGTGGTAATCATATTATAATATATAAATGTAGCAAATTAACACATTGTAGACTTCAAATTTGCACAATGATATGTCAATTATATTGCAATCATATTTTTTTAATTATAATATAATTTCAACTACAGAAAATAAGAACACGTACAATAAAAAAAGTCATCTATTAAGGTCCCATTATATATTAGGTACTCTCTTCAGGCATCATAGTCACATAACTCCATTCAAGGGCTAAAGATATGAGATGAACAAACCAGAAAATCAAAGAAAATCTAAAAGCTATATGGGGACAGAAATGCCAGAGATGACTGCTATGGAACCCCAGGAAGAGCATTTGACTGAGTCACAGGCATCAAGTAAACCTGTTCTGAAGAAAGGAAAGCTACACTTTTCCCAAAGGACAAACAGAAGTTAGCTATTTGAAGTTGGAGGGAAAGTATGGAGGCAAAGAAAATAATTTTTTTACGGAGAGATGATGGGAAGTACCAAATCCAAGAAGGAGTTTGATATGTACCAAATCCAAGAAGCAGTTTGGAATGTACCTGAAGCAAAAAACAACAACAAGAAGAACAAACAAACACACTGTGTATAGAGGGATGTTGGAATAGTTGGAGATGGAATAGTTACAGAGGTAGTTAGAGGGGAGGTAGGGTTCAGTTCTTAAAGGACTTCATGTATCAGATCAAGGAGGTTGGATTGACCTAAAATGAGGACACTAGAGAGCAACTGAAGAATGTTAAAGAGGTCGTTGACATTGGTTGCATTTTAATAAGACATTCTGCTGAGGAGATTGGACTGATTGAGGGAGTAGGAATTTAGTCTGAAATGCTGGAAAAAATTAAGAGACTAAGTCAATCTCTAATGCCAAAATAAAAGTCTTAACAGTACGATAGAAGGAGATTAAAGGAGATAGATTAAAGGGGTGAAAACTATAATGAGAAAATGGGTTAGGATTAGACATATAAATATAATCTCTACCATTTTATAAAAGATATAAGCAAATTTATTCTGGTATTTTTATTTCTGTTTGCACAACTCCCTCCCATCAAAAAAGTTTGAACTGAGACTGGTCTTATTATCCAGAGTATCTGGGTGTCTATACAAAGTCATTTTTAATATTTTCAAAAGTTCCACTGACCCAAATAAAATATCTGCCCACTCATGCCTAAAACTCTACAATTAGACCATCATTATTATGTTCAAACTAGACATTCTTCTTATAAAATGTCTTTTATAGAATTTACTTCAAGGTGGATGAGTTTATTATCTCTTTTTCTGAGAATATTAGGAAATTAGAAAAAGCACGAGAGAAATTGAAGTTTAAGGGCAATAGAAGTGGGACTGGGAAGGAAGTATATCAAGGAGAGGATAAGGGCAGGGAGAGAAGGAAACAGAAGGAGGGGACTCCTAATTGGTCTTGCTTCACACATGCCCCACTTTTCCCTACTTCATTTTGTCATAGAGTAAAAATTACAGGAATTATATAAAATCATAAACCAGATAATACCGTTCCTTTTATCAAAACATTTGAATGGTTATTCATTTTATTCTGACTAAAAGTCAGTCCTTATATTGGTATTCAAGTTTCTCTAAATCTGGCACCAACCTTGGTCTGTTTCTTTTCCACCCCAATCATTATTTCTCAGATTCACCTCTTGCCCTCACCATTTCATTACACACTGATTTTCTTTGTTTTTCCATAGGCATACCAAAAACATTCTTTCACCAGAACATTTGCTCTGTTTCCTCTGTTGGAATGAACTATTCCAGAAAGTCAATTGCTTATTTTCTCATTTTCTTAATCTTTACCCCTATGTCATGTTCTTGCCAAAGCCTTCTCTGATCATCATATTTAAAATCTGACCCTTGCCCCCAGATTTCCTACTGATTTTTTACCATAGCACTTACCATTATCCAGCACACTGTCCAACTCAGTCACATATTTACTTTTATGCCTAATTCCCTCATTTTAATGTAATATCTATGCTGTATCCCCAGACATACACCACTACCTGCCACATAATAAAATGGTCAATAAATATTTGTTGAATTTAATTTCATGTTACCATAAGCCAGTCTTGTGTATCAGGAAATATTTGCAGATGGAGAAATAGAATACCACCAAGTAAAACTGTAATAGAGATGAGGACATAATTCATGCTGTGTGATTTTTATCATAATACGTAAGTTCTATTGTCACTGTCATTCTTTTCCCCATGCTCTTCATGCTTCATATAATATTTGAACTAGATCAGAAAACTTGGGGTATCTAAGACATGATTCTTTTCAGCTCAGTGTATAAGCAGAATTCCAGAACATCCTTTCTTACATTCCACCATTTTCTTTTACCTCTTTGCTCAAGCTGGTCACACAAGTGTATTCATTTCACTCAGCTTTGTCATTCTTTAAATGCTAGAGACTCTTGACATGGAATATGGGGTAGAATCTGCCAGTATTTTTCTGGCTCTAAAACCATTGATCAAGTCATTGAGTTAGGATTTAAAAATGGGTCCTTCTATTTGACTCCTTTTCCCATTTTTAATCATGAGAAAGATTACCTGACAAGGACCACTGGTTGGCTAAAAATTAAAAGGAGACATTCTGTCACATTTCTGTCATATTCCAGTTTTGATCCTGAGACCAAGAGGTTATTGTGTTAGGCCACAATTTGTATTTCTTTCCCCTCATTCCCAACATTGCCCCATACTTCATACTTCTGTTGAAATGCTGCTTTACCGAGAGCCTCAAATAAGTACCATATGGAAGGATGCTTCATTATCTTCTCATTGCTTCATTTCCTTACATAACTTCTCACTATCTGACCACATATGTGCACACATAAACACAGAGATTTTTCACGTATTTATCTTTATTTCAACACTAGATTCACATATTACATAAAGGTCAAAGCTCTTAATATTGTGTGACGTGCTTCTTTTCCTTCTACAATAAACTATGCTGCCTCTCATGTATACAAAATTCTTTTTATGTAAATGGTTTATCTAAGCAAATACTTGCTTTATTGATTGTACATTTTTAGAAACCTCTTTGCATATAGGATGAAAAACGTGCTTAAATGAAAAAAAAAGAGCAAATAAAGTGACTGAATATCTTTCTACGACTTTTACCTATAGTTCCTGATGGACACAATCATGTCCCACAACAGCAATAAGCTGCCTCGATAATAGTGGTGAGCTTGCGCTCTATTGTCAGACAAATTTGCTTTATAATATGTGACAATCACACTACGAGCTACATGAAGTTTCCCCACTTTTAATGTGGGAATAATAATACCAATTTTCCAAAGTTACCTATAGTAGAATTTATGAGAAATAAACACAACACACACACACACACACATGTATGTGTGTGTGTGTGTGTGTGTGTGTGTGTGTGTATTACCTCATTAAGTTCCTGACTTTTACTAGTGGTCATTTTGTACCAGCTATGTAGCTGCTGGTGGTGGTGTCAGGCCAGTAAACAAAGCAAACAGAGTTTAAATTGTAATGGAACGCAATGCAGTTCAGATCACATCACATTTCCTTCAAGGTATTCACTGCAGTCACCAAAAATTCAGAGGATGCTAAAAATCAGGGTTTTTGTGCTACACTCCCTCAAGTGTCATGCTACAAACCTTGGCATTTTGACAGGTTAGAAAAAAATATTTATTTTAGACACATAAGATTCAAAATTTCATTTCAGTATACTCTAGTGACAGTACTTAGGAATAATTTCATCATTTCATTTGTAATGAATCCTCAATAGAAAATGAATTTGAAGTGATTATATTCTAATGAAACAGTACAGAGGTTTATATAAGCATATTGAAGAGGTTATCAAGAACTTGAGTCAATTTAAATTAGTTTGTTATTTTTTCACTTGGGACTGGAATGTAATATTAGCTAAAATTTCTCACCTAAACATGCTTCTACTACTGGGCCACGGTAGGGGTTCTCTTATTCTGACTTTGCATGATTTGCCATGTGTCAAATATGAGTTTTAGGTGATAAATTCACTAAGATAGAAAGTAGATTATGATAATTTGTAGGAATAAATAGGCAGATACAATTTTTCTTATCTTGAGTTGATATGAATTCAATTTGAGTATTGATGAGAAGCAGCTGCTGGAATCCCTGGGAACCAATGAACTAAGTTTGATTCCAAAAATACAGAGGTATCATTATTAACTCTTCATTTTTTGAGACATTCATAGTCTTGCCTTCACAATAATTTTACCTTTTTCTTTTGGTTATACTGTGAACATAAGAAATAATTTCCTTTTCCGATTCTCCATTGCAGCTGTTGATGAGTTGAGTCAAATCCACATGCTCCATATTCTGATCAAAGTACAGATTTGTATTTGCCCACTCTGATCCTTGATCTATTGAACTTATAACTATGGACCAAACTTAAAGTTCAAAAAAGAAACATACACACACACAAAATTTCACAATACTTAGGGTGATGCTGGTCTGAGCTATCCACCCCAGTCTTTCAAAGGTGCAGTTCCCAAAGCAGAAGGGACAGCCTCTGTAACTACATGGCTTCATCAAATGGAAAAGGCTATACTACACACAGCAGTCAAATTTCCCTACTTGAGGTTTCTTTTTATCTAGTCAAGTGGCTTAGCACTGTATATACTCTCCACTGAAGATGTAAAGGAACAATCAGAAAATTGTGAACACTTTCATAGAGTGACATCCCATATTCCTGACAGTGGTTCAACTAGAGAATCCATTCTATTTCGCTCCAAGTTCAATGTACCAATGTTCTTCCATTAGCCAAGAGAACAAAAATGTACAAATTCCAATACATCGGTCATTCATTCACAAAAATCTTCACTGAGCAACTAGTATATGTCAGGCACAGTTCTAGATTCTAGGGATAGTAAATAAATGAAATAATATTATTCTTGCTGATTTTGCTTTCTAGCAGAAGGGGACAATAAGCAAGCTAAAATACATAATGGTAATAATTTTGGTGGAATTTAGCAGCATTTTGTGAGCATTTGAAAAAAAAATACTAGTTCATTTACCAATAGCACTCAGAGGACTGAATCTTAGAGCATAACAACAAAATGTAACCACTCACTCAGTAGATTGACCAGTTCTAGCCAGTCTTTCCTAGTTCTTTACTCTCAAAGGACTCCTGGTATTTTGTACTGTGTTCATCAAAGTGATCCTATCCCTGACTGTAAGTTACTGGGTGTAGCTTACAGAACCTAGCTTACAATGAACAGTTTTTTCACATGGTTGTTTCGTGGCTCATGGTCAAAGGTTATGTCTTTATCTGAATCCAATTGCGTAGCACAAGAAGTTGACGGAATAGTCTGCAATCTGCTGCAGATACCATGCTCTTGCTTCAAAACATTGGGGATCTGTGTTGTCATTTTTCTACATAAATTCTACATAGCATTCTTCCCCATCACAGATACCTATGTATACACCAAGGATTACAGAGATATAGCCCAAATGCCAAAACTGTCTACATTGCAGTCTGTATCTGTGAAAGAACTTTACTATTATAGACACATTAATAGTTAGCAGCCTTTTCAATTACTTATCAAGTGGGTCAGTCATACATATGGAATGTTATTCTTAGAATGCATAAATGCATACACACACACACACACACACATATATATATATATATATATATGCATACCTACACATCAAGTTTTATCTTCCTTCTTAGCAGGGCCACGCGCAAAATAAAACAAAATAAGTAATAAAATAAGCCCCACATAATATCTCTAATGGAGGGGAGGGGGGTATTCTGGCATGCCTATAAAAACTTCAGTGATTTGGCAGAACACTAAAACTTGCTAAGATTTATCTTCTACCCTCTTCTCAGAGGGAGGAGCACTTCTAAAGTATTAGTCATGCCTTTTCTTATCTGGTTCTATAAAATGATGTTATTGATTCAGTGAACTAAATTGATATTCTGTGGCATGTTTAAACAACTCATATCCCTTTGAATTATATTATGATGGACCAGTGAGTTAGCATAGCCCTGAAGGTAAAGTCAGAAAAGTAAAATTTTGTCTATTTCATGTGAATACAAACCCCTCCCATTCCTTCTTTCTGATAGAAATGGAAATGAATGAATTTTTTATAATTAGTGGACACATGCCATGTCCTGAGGCAGCATTAGTCTGCTCTAACAGAGATACCACATCTGGCACAGCAACTGCTATTGGGACTAGTACTTATTTAAATTTATGATAGTGCACTGTCATCTTTTAGAATCTGTTTACTCTTTCATGACAAGAATGGTGAATTCATTGGTGGATGGAGATGGATCACAACCCAGGCAAACCTCAGAGGTTTTAAGGTAGATACTATTCCCACCATTCCTCTCATTGTCACATTGTTTTGTTTTGTTGTTATCTTTTCTAGTGTGGAAGAGTTATAGAGTCTTCCATGTAGTATCCCCACATATAATAGTTCTTACTCCATGAGTCATGGAACAAATGTGAGAATTCTGCCAACTACAAAGTATCTCCATTGCAGTTGATCATTTAGGCAGACAATAACCAATGTTCCGATAGGTGGAACCACTGAATCTAGTGTGAACAAATTCTGAACCAAGACTCCATTTATTACCTCAACCTAATGATATTAGGTCCTCAGGCATCACGATCAGCTTGGGCTCTATATTCGATTGTTCTCAACATAGCTAAGTACTATCCTTTGCCTTGATCTCTGGTTCCCTAAGTAGATGACTGTAGATTTCTTTGAGAAAGGACTAAGGAACTCATTGCTGTCTATATTTACTGTGGTATAGCAAGGTTTTTCTTTTTAGGTATGCAGTAACTCCTTCAGTTTTTTAATTATCAGGATTTTTTTTAAAGGCTAATGCCCAGAAATAATGTAAAATAGTGTGACTCTAACAGGGAGGGTGCTATTATTTTCCTGATTGCCCATTTTTTATTTCTTTTGTCTGACAAACTGAGAAACTATTGGCTACCCATTTATTTTCCCTTAAGGACACCATGTTCTATTAATTATAACCACCATTCTTTGTAAGTCAGTCCTCTTTTCATGTTTCTATAATCATCCATGATAACCACACTCATTCTGTTTCTAATGACCAAGTGTCTCCCCCTGGTCTCTGTTAGGTAGGGTCTTGTCATCTTTATTGCTTCTCCTGGTGTTAGCCTTGGTAAACAAAGAACAAAGGCCACTAAATTTCTCACTAATACTGATGATCCCTGCACTGGTATTATTGTTTCTTTAGTAAAAATTGTCCCACCCACAACAGTTGGAGGATCATTTAAACTTATGGTCACACTAACATGACAAGATTCTGAATCTGCTTTTATATCACATAGCCTTGTACTCCATTATAAGTCTTCCCAACTTTCAAGAGCCATCCATTCTAGCAGTGTGTTAGACATATCACCCAGGACCCTTACCAAAGGTATGAAATACTATATCACATGAAACTGTTCATGTATTAACAATCACCCTTTATCTAATTATAGCATAGAGCATTAAGTCACGGGTTTCAAGGGTGGCATGTCCATCCCCAACAACAGGAAGTAGAAAATTCATTAAGATGCATATATCAAAGGTTTTTATGGGGTGGTCTGGGATACTTTAATAATTTCTACTCACATTGCTTTTCTAGAACTTTGTAATAAACTAAATCTCATTGTAGAAGAAACTGGGATGTATAGTCCAACTTTAGATCGAAGAAGAGGTAAGTAATGGGCTTTGTGAATAGCTCCCTTTCTCTACTATAAAAGCATAGCCTAATACTCCCCAAGATTCCTGTGAACTATAATTCCAGAAGAACAAGGCATACTCCAAGATTTCAGTGCCTTGGCCTATAAAATCCAAATACAGTACCCTCTTGAGTCAATGCAGAACTCAGAGAAGAGTGTTTTTACCTAGGTTATATAAATCAAAGAAAGCTAGCTACCTTTCCTGGTTCCCTCTATATTCTTTCTTTTCTAAAGGGAGGGTAAGGTTGTCAATGAGAAGTAGCATATAGAAAAGAGGAAAAAATCAATGATCTAGGAAGGAAAATGGAAGGAAGGGGGAAAAAAGAAAGCATCTGTTCCATTTCTTAGAGCTGATGGACCACTCATATGTCTCCTTAAACTAGAGTCTTTATCTTCACTAGCTACATAAGACTGATTCAAAGAGGAAAGAGGGGGGAAAAATAAACAAAATAGGCAATTATTTCCAGGATCCAGATTCTTAAACTCCCTTGCTCTGTCCAGTAAAAATACAATCTCCCAAAAATGGAATTCAGCAAAATAACCTGTACCTTAACACTGACTCATTCATTTTTCACAATGAAGGGGAGAAAAGCCTGAGATCCTCCAAAAGTACAATTGAACTTCAAAAGGGTAGAAAATATGAAAGTCATCAATATTGGTGAATTTTCTTACTGCTGTGTCATTTTAGCTAGGAAAAAACAGGGAAGTTCATAGTAATTCTAAAGCATTTTTGCAAATGGTAAGAAAGGTTTTCTTTCATGATAATCTGAAAATCCGTTGCCTGCAATAAAAGCTCTTCTGTGGTGGGTTTTAAAATATGCCCCCAAAGGCAAGCTATCTAACAGTGAAAATTTGACTGATTAAAAAATATTTAAATTTTAAAATGTAATCTCACTAGTAATCACTTCACAAATACAGTCTCACTAGTAATCACTTCACCAATCATGTTTTTTTAAAAAATTATTATTATTTTGTTGTTTACATATTTATGTATATATGGAAACATATGTGTATGTATGTATATATATGTATGTGTATATATATATATATATATATATATATATATAACTTCATTGCATTCCCCAAGGCTTTCCCTCCACCTTATCACTCTTGAAACTTCATCTTGATCCTCTTGTGCTCCTCCCTTCCCTGCTTTCTTCCTCCCCTCTTTTAACAATATGTTGAAAGTGGCACTTTTAACTTAATGCCCATCAGTGTTATGTCAATGCAGGGTAATTTGTAAAAACTTGAAAAATAATCCTAGTTGTAAGGTGATATCTCATTGTTGTTTTGATTTGCATTTCCTTTATTATAGGTGATGTTGAATACTTTTTTATATGCCTGTTGGCATCCTGTATTTCTTTTTTGGAGAAGTGACTTTCAAGTTCTTCTCCCATTTTTTGTTGGGATTTTTGATTTGTTTTTGTTGAGTTGTATGAGTTCTTTGTGGATCTTAGATATTAGACCTTTGTCAGTTGAGTGGAGTGCAAGCATTTTTTTTTTTTTTTTTTTTTTGAGACTAGGTCCCCCTGTGTTGCCTGCAGTAGTCTCGAACCAGAAGACTCAAGAGATCCCTAGCCTCAACCTCCCAAGGCTGGGATTAAAAGAGCATACTACTGCACCCACCTGGAGAGCAAACATTTTTTGCCATTCAGTTGGGTGTCTTTTTGTATTAGTTATTGTCTCTTTTGCTGTAGAGATCTCTTAGAATGGCACATATAAAAAAATAAATAAATAAAACAAAAAATGGGCAACAAGTGCTGCCATGGATATGGAGCAAAAGGAACACTTTGACACTGCTGGTGGGAATGCAAACTAGTCCAATCACTATAGAAAACTGTGTGGAGGACCCTCAAATTCCTGGAAATGGAACTACCATTCGAACCATCAATCCTATTACTAGAAATCTATCCAAAGTACACTAACACTAATTCACAAGGACACCTATACCCCCGTGTTTACAGCAGGAATATTTACAATAGCCAGGATTTGGAAACAACCCAAATGTCCCAAAACTGATGAATGGATGAAAAAATTATGATATATTTACACAATGGAGCATTATTCAGCAAGCAAAAAAGACAAATATAATGCATTTGTGATAACATGGATGGGTCTAAAAGGAATTGTTCTAGCAGAAATAAGACAGAGAGAAAAAGATAAAAACCAGATGGTCTCACTTATAGATGGGATATAGGGAAAACAAGCAAAAGGACAAGAAAAAGTTAACACTACAACAGAACTAAAGCAAACGTCTAAGGAGGGGGAGGAAGGGAGAAGAAAATTAGGGAAGGGGCAAGCACAAGAGATCATGATGATGGTTCACAGGTGATATGGTGGTGGGAGAACTCTGAGGAATACAGCATGGTTAAACATATATACATACATACATACATACATACATACATACATACATACATACATAAATATATCATCAAAACAAACAAACAAAATATTCCTATCCGTTAAACTTATCTTCCCACTTCTAATCACTCATCCTAAGGTAAAAAATAAGTTCATGTAATAATAAAAGGATTTAAGTATTTATCATAATAGTACTTAAATTTCTTTTATTATTCCAAAGAGTAACCATTATTAACATTCTTGCCATTACTACCAGATCTTCTCCCAAGTAATCAGAAGCTTAATGTACATAATAAAACAGAATACCATGCATTTTTCTGCAGTAAATAATGATTGTTCCTTAACTCTGCAACAACATATATAAATTTACATCATTCTTTTAGGAATTACACGGTTTTCTATTGCATGATGACGCCAAAATATGTTTGATAACCACTCTACTGCTGTGTAAGGTTGCTTCAAGTTAGTCATGCTATTATTTTTTTTTTTTTGAGACTAAGTCTCGCTATTTTTGCCCATGGAACCGCAGGCTCACGTTGCCTGGGGTACCACGGACTCAAGCAATCCCTAGCCTCAGCTTCCCAGTAGCTGGGATTACAGGCATGTGCCACCATGCCCAGCTATTTTTTGGAACTAGGTCTCGCTGTTTTTGCCCCAAGAGGGACTTGAACCGTGATCCCTAGCCCCAGCCGCTTCATAGGCTGAAGCTTACAGGCAGAGCCACCATGCCCGGCTCATGCTATTCTTTGTATACACCCCTTTACAGAGACTTAAAAATTTCCAAGAATTTCCTAAAAGTCCTCAAAATTTAAGGCTTTTTATTTATTGATCAAATTTTGGAAAGTATACTAATTTACAGTTCCGTTCTGTGTTTAGAATTTGCATTTTTTTTCAGTCATGATATGAGGAGCTCTAGACCTAGTTCTAGTTCTAGCTTTCTAAAGGGTGATGAGTTATTTATCTATCTTTTACCGCTACTATATATGACTTTTAAATGTCTGTTATAATTTCTTTCTGTAGTAAATTGTCTGTACATCAAATTTAGACTTTTTTCACCTGTTTCCTGGTTTTTTATCTCTATGATATTTTAGATAAATTTCCCATTTTTCCTTTAACATTATATATAAGTATATATATATATGTGTGTACAGATAAATTGTTTGATATATAGCAGTCTTTCAATTCTATGTAGTTAAATTTACTAATTATTTCCTTTATATATGTTTTGTTTTCTTAGAAATACCCTTGTACAGTTATATAAATACTAGTCCTTATATTCTCTAATATTCTATGCTGTCATTCTAAATATTTGATCATTAATCCACTTGGAATTCATTTAAGAACAGACAAGAAGACATTTAAGAATAGATTATGGCTATTCATCTTTGACAGATGGTATTGGAAATAGTCTTTTTACTCCCCATTACTATGAAATTCTACATTTATTATATTCTAAACTTGAAATAACTGAAGTTAATATAAATATCCAGAGTAAGAAATAAATATTTTCAAGGAATATTAAACTGTAATTAAAAAATATTTATTATGAATTTGCAATATTTTTAAATGCTTTTTATCATGTGCTATATGGGGGGCAAGCAACTAAATTTTAGAAATGACAGGATTATACTTATATTTTCAAATGTTAAAAATGTATTTGGGGAAAAAAACAAAATGAATACACTCATCCTTGAAAGAAACAATATTCAAAATAATAATTTTCACTCTCCTGGAAATGTGGCAGGATGGGGATTTCTCTGTTTCTTTAGTTCTTTACAATTGAAAATGAGCATCGCACCAAAAAAAATTAAATACTTGGGAATAAACCTAACAAAAAATGTTAAAGAACTATACAAAGAAAATTTTAAAATGCTCCAAAAAGAGATAGAAGAAAACATAAGGAAATGGAAAAACATTCCCTGTTCATGGATTGGAAGAATTAATATTATCAAAATGACCATCCTACCAAAGGCAATCTACAGATTCAATGCAATTCCAATAAAAATCCCAATGACAGTCTTTAAAGAGATAGAACAAAAATTACTGAAATTCGTATGGAATAACAAAAGACCTCATATATCAAAAAGCCTCCTGACCAGAAAAAAAAGAAAATGGAGGTATCACAATTCCAAACTTCAAACTATACTACAAAGTCATAATACTTAAAACAGCTTGGAATTGGTACAAAAACAAACAATCAGACCAATGGAACAGAATTGAGAGTCCTGAAATAAAACCACACATATATAGTCAACTAATTTTTGACAGAGGTGTGAAAAATCTACCTTGGAACAAAGATAGCCTCTTCAATAAATGGTGCTGGGAAAACTGGACTAAAACATGCAAAAAAACGGACCAAGAAAACTCCATGAATCCATGTACAAAAATCAACTCAAAATGGTTAAGAGCCTTAGAGATCAGACCTGAAACCATAGCATACATAGAGGAAAACTTGGCCAAAACACTCCATGAACTATAGTTCAGAAATCCATTTCTGGAAACATCCACAGATGGCAAAAAAAATGAAGGAAAACATAAACAGATGGGACTACATCAAACTGAAAAGCTTCTGTACAGCAAAAGAGACAACAGAAAAAACTAAAAGATGCCCAACCAAATGGGAAAAAAGCTTTGCTCTCCACATGAGTGATAAGGGTTTAATAACGAAGATCCACAAGGAACTCACACAACTAAACAAAAGCAAAACAAAAAGTCCATCAAAAAATGGGGAGAAGAACCATACAAATGGCCAACAGGCACATGAAAAATTGCTCAACATCGCTAGTAATAAGGGAAATGCAAATCAAAACCACAATGAGATACCACCTTACACCAGTAAGAATGGCCCACATCCAACAGGCAACACAAATTGCTGGCGAGGATGTGGAGAGAAAGGAACACTACTACACTGCTGGTGGAAATGTAAACTAGTTCAACCACTATGGAAAGGGGTGTGGAGGACCCTCAAGCTAATGAAAATGGAACTACCATTTGACCCAGCAATTGCTCTTCTGGGAATCTACCCAAAAGAGACCTCAATGTGGGTACAAAAG
>PVHY01000379.1:0-114737 GCA_004024945.1 Uropsilus gracilis | reverse complement strand
AGTCATGGAAACAACCTAAATGCCCCAAAACAGAGGACTGGATGAAAAAAATGTGGTATATATACATGATGGAATACTACTCATCAATTAAAAATGACAAATTTGACAAGTTCATAACAACATGGATACATTTAGAAGAAATCATATTAGCTGAAACAAGCCATAAAGAAAAATGCAGAAACCAATGGTTTCACTAATGTATGGGATATAGTGAAAAAAATAAATAAATAAATAAATGCCTTGAGGAAATGTCAAAACAAGCTAAGCACCAAAATGAAGCGCACAACTATGAACAGGAGGGAAAGGGGAGGAAGGGGGGGGGGGCAAACCCTTGAGATTACAAAGTTGTGAAATTTATATATAAATAAAGAAAAAAAATGAAAATGAGCATGCACTCTTCTAACAGAGAAAAAGTGGCTTCTGATAAAAATATATTCAGCATATCTTCTCTATTTAAGGGGAGAAAAACCAAGAAAATGTGGAAGTAAAGGCATTGGGGTTTTCAGCAAAAAGAATTCAAACATTTGGCTATCTCTTTATCTCACTATATATACCACTTCTAAGAGATTCTTTCTAACATATTATTGGGACAAATGAATTAGTCAGCAATCCTAATTTAGGTCAGAACCTCTGAACTTTCTCCCCCACCCACAACCATTTATTCATTTCACTGTATTATGGCAAGCTCCAACACTTGCCCAAGGTCTAAGAGCATTTGATTTGCTGTTGAAGATTGATTAGGCACCATCCCTCCAGGGTACTTGAGTTTTGAGGGAGCCTTAAATGAGCTTGTATAGAATTGTTCACAAAGTGGATTTAAAGGGGCTTGTGCTTTGAGAAATTGTCAGTACCAGAACTGGTATTGATCTATGTTGAACAACAATTCACTGAAATTGCATACGGTACTTGTACAACTGTGAGTGTGGTGAAGAAAAAGAAAAACATAACTAAACCAGAGAGAAAATACCTCTTAAAGGAAATCTACTGTTCTGTTTTACTCAGAAAAAAAAGGTGTGAAGAAAAGTCAGATGTTGTAGAAGATTGCATTGACTGAGATGTTTTCTTTTTCTCATTTCAACCTTTCAAAGATCACACTCTTTATAAGAAGAGCACTGAAATGGCCACATTTCCTCTTGGTCAGTTGACCTATTTCACTCCATTTGGAGAAAGAGTGATCTTATTTGCCCATGCAAGATGGTTGGAGAGAAAAAAGTCTCTGGTTGGAGAGAAAAAAGCTCTGTGATCCTGAAATATTTCCTTTGTTTCGACCTGAATCACCCATTCTGATGAGGTAGGAGAGGGCTAGTGAGAGCTGAAAAATCACAACCAGAATTCAAACTGAATTAAGATATTATTTTTAAGCATTACTTTATAAGAATGATTATGGTTTATTGACTGCCTTTACCTGTGCAGTTCTTGTAAGTATTCCCTGACTCCCAATACGGGTCATGAGTAAATGGGAAAAATAGTAAGCATGGATGAAATAGACTCTTACTCTTGAGATTCTAACAACTCAAAAATAAGAAAAACAGATATTGTGAAGAACTTAAATGGCCATGTCCATACTATAATATTTGTTAAATATTCACACTATCCCCTCAGCTTTTAATGTTCCAGGAATTCTGTAAGATGCAGTGCTTTTGTAAACCAAGGATGATATCTTATCACCTTACAGGTACTTAGTATTATAGTGTCATTGCTCTAAGACATCTAGATACTAAAATATAGAGATGAAAAATGAATGTTATTTCAAATAAAGACAGTGACTTGGATGTGCATATTAATTTCACCTCCTTCCAAAACTTCAGGGAACTAACAAAAAAAAAGAATTTTTAGACATAAACACAGACAATGGAGGAGAAAATTAGAGAGAACATCTGCAACGTAATTATGGAATCAAAAGAATATATGAGAAGTAAATAATTTAGATTTGAGAATACTGAGTCATAAGCTGGGGAAAGTGAGAGTGAAAAGTGAGAATTTAATCCCCTTAAATCTCCAAAGGGCTCAGGAATTGGCAACATCATTACTCTAAAAGAAGGAGTTAAAAAGAGATTAAATTAGGGAGATTTGTTGAAAGTCTGTTTAGTAATCAATTATAGTGATCAGATCCCCCACAGTACTCCATACAACCAGGTAAATACTCTCATCCTTGGCAAAAGACTGAAAAGTTTATTTTATATAAGTACAACAACAATCTTTATAAAGACTAATTAGAAAACACTGAGTTTTGATGTATCACATTGAAAAGGAAAATAAACACACATTTTAACTGAAAACCCTGAGCTAACCAGTTCCCAATGCTGCAGCCCCACCAATTCCTGGACTTTCAAATAGGAACTTGTAAGCAACCTTCCTAGGAATCTGCTCAACCTGAAAGAAAACACTATCATTTTGAAGTATCATCAAGTGTTTGAGTAGTTACGCCAATTTAGTGCAAGTCACGGTCCACACTGTCTACCTGTACACTTAGGTCCCTAATTAGACTTTTAAATCGTAGATTATCAAGTGTTCGATAGTACACACTGTAAGGTTAAATACCATTATATTATTTCTAATCCCTGATAATGTTTGAAATATGTGCATTTGCACCTGTGTCTGTGTGCCACTGTGTTTGATATGCACTGGAGTCTGATATAAAAAGTACTCTTAGTTGAGATTCATAGTCAAACATTTTTAAAAATCAATATTCTAATTTGAATAATGAGAAGAAAAAGGTTAAAAACAAACAACCTTGAGGAATCAGAGAGAAGGAAATAAAATTATGAATAAAAGATTTAATATATTCAAAAATTATCATTGCATTAATGAGTCAAAGGAAACAAAAAAAGCAAAGGAAATATATAAAATCAAAAGAGCCCTTAGAAGCTAAACAATAATATCAAGATATAATAGTAAATTAAAAACCTATAAAACAGTGGGAAAGTAATATGAAAGAAATTTCTTAGAAAGCAAAGTAAAATAAAATCTAAATTTTATTGATCACTTACAACTTAACATAACAAATTGTTTAATCATCACAGTAATCTATGACTTAGACACTACAATTAAATCATTTTATAAATGAGAAGGCAGAAGCATGGAAGAGTTAAATGTTCACATAGATAAAAGTGGTGGGCCCATAATTAAACTAAATTACTGCAATTATTTTTGCAGATTAAAATTGCATTATTCTTTATATTTTGACCCTGATTTTCTATTCTATTAATGCACCATTTAAGTATTCTGTTACCACTTAAGGTTATTTTCATATATTGAAGGACTACCAATAAGTCAATAAACAAATACTAAAAGCTAAGCACTTTGCTAAGAATAGGCAAGTTTTTTCAGTTAATTTATATGTATCTGTTTCTCTCACCTTATATGACTCTTTTTTCTCAGCTTTATTGAAATATATTTGCGATATATTATGCAAATATAAAGTATACAATATTATGATTTTGCAATATATATTGTGACATATTTATCAAAATAACATTTAATACATTTTTAATTTTACAAAATGAGTGGTTTGTCATTATGGTAAAACTATTAAAGTTCTACTTTCATGGCTACTTTTTTTAAGTATACAATATTAATTAGTAAACATGGCATAATTTAGATCCCCAGAAAGTATTCAGTATTCATCTTTTAAGTGCAAGTTTGTATAATGAATAACATCTCTCCCATTTCCTCCACTTCTTATCTCCTGGGAATCATCACTCTTTTTCTTTGAGTTCATATTTTTAGATTCCACATATGAGATCATATGGTTTTTGTCTTTCTCGGGTATTTATCTTTCATCTTCCTAACTTATTTCACTTAGCATAATTCTCTCTAGGTTTATCCACTGTACTGCAAATTTATTATATACAAACTCTCTAGGTTTATACACTGTGCTGCAAACAAGAAAATACCTTGTTTTCTATGGCCATTGGATATATACAAATATTACATTTTCTTTATTCACCTATGGACACAAGTCACGTTTCCATGTCCAGGCTCTTGTGAATAATGCTGCAATAAACAATTAAGGATAGATTACTCTTTGAGATAACTATTTCATTTCCTTTGGCTATATAGCTGTGGAAACTAACTTATTTTGATCATCCAGAGCTCACCACTTTACATTTTTTAACAAAATAAAAATTTAGAATTTTGTGAAGATGATTTAAATTAGTTGAGATATTAACTCAGAAAAGACACTATGTACTTCCTCCCCACCCCCTCACTTCCACCCCCTCCCCCTCAGCTAAAACAAGCAAACATCCTCTCCAAAGTCTCCTAATTGTTTGGATGCCAACTTGACCATCACATCTCTGCCCTTCTCTGTATACATTTCTACATGATCTTCAGAAATCACCAATGCAACCTCCTCACCTGAACATGAGAGATTAATGTATTCTCCTTAAGTCCTGGCTCCCAGATGAAATAACAGTCTCAGTATGATTCTCAGCTGCATCTCCAAGTAGAACAAGTTTGTTTCTTGGCTGTCTTCTAGAAATCATTCATTCAGTGCCCTCACCCTAGTCAACTATCACTCCAACTTAATCAAAGTTAGCAGGCAGCTAGTTAGTACCCCAAATGAAAAGCTTTATATATCTTCTCATGAGGTTGTCAGCATCCTAAGACTCCAACTAGAGATGAAAGGGTTAGAATAAAGTTCTAAACCTCATTTTTACAGGTAAAAAACCACATGGAGATATGGAAGGAACATACCAAAAAAGAACTCTTGAAACTTAATTTTCATATCCTTCATGGTAAAGACTCCCCTGTGCAAATATTTCTTTCATGGTTCTTTATTATGCATTATTTTTCCTGCCTAAATGTCTTTTTCTTTATGTCTTTTTCTATAGCCACATCCCTACTCAATGTTAGCATACACAGCTAATATAGATTAGTTTATACAGTTAGCATATTGCCTCATTTCTAGAGATGCCTATCATTACATGACATCTTGTAATAATTTACTCATACATTTATCAAAACACCATGGAATATTATAATTTTTATCACTTTATGCCTATCTCTTTGACTAAATTGAGATGTTTATTAATTTATATCCTCTGCAATTACCATGGTTTCTCTCATATAATAAACCTTTAACAAATGACTATTGAATGAATATCTGAATGCCATATCTTCAAGTGTTACCAACTTTTAAAGGTTTCCCTGACTTTCAAACAGATTTAATCCATTGTACTCATCATCTTCTGCATACTAGGTTCACAACAAACTGGATATCAGAAATTTGTGTTTATATTTACCTTGCAAATTAGGTTATTAGAATGTCAAAGAAAAAATCTAGATTTTTATTTTTCCTCTCAACATATCTCAGCATTTGGCAAGGTGGTATAATCTGAATGTGTGTGAGATAAAGGAATGAGTATTTTTCTGAGGTAGAAAAATCTAGCCTTCTTTGAGTATGTATTGGGTACTAAGCACTGTTCTAGGTGCTTTTTATGATCTATTTTACTTAGTCTTTACAATAACCATATAAGCTAAGAAGTTAGCCCCTTTTTAAAAATATAGGCAGGCTATTTGGGGTCTTTTGTTGTTTCATATGAATTTCAGTAATTTTTGTTCTATCTCTTTAAAATATGTCATTGGGATCTTTATTGGAATTGCATTGAATCTGTAGATGGCTTTTGGTAGTATGGCCATTTTGATAATTTTGATTTTTCTGATCCATAAACAGGAAATGTCTTTCTATTTTTTAGCATCATCTTCTATTTCTTTTAAGAATGTTTTATAGCTTTCTTTGTATAGGTCTTTTACGTCTTTTGTTAGGTTAATTCCCAAGTTTTTTATTTTCTTTGGTGCAATGGTAAATGGGGTGTTTTTCCTAATTTCTTCTTCTTCTGATTGATTCTTTGCATATATGAATGCTGTTGATTTTTGTGTGTTGATTTTGTATCCAGCTACCTTACCAAATTGGTTTATTATTTCAATTAGCTTTTCTGTCGATTTTTCTGGGTTCTCTACATAGAGTATCATGTCATCCGCATATAATGATAACTTTATTTCTTCGGATTTTCCTCTTCGGATTCCTTTTATGTCTTTCTCTTGCCTTATTGCCCTAGCTAAGAATTCCAGAATAATGCTGAAAAGGAATGGAGAGAGTGGCATCCTTCCCTGGTTTCGGACCTTAATTGGAATGGTTTCAGTTTTTCCCCATTGAGGATGATATTTGCTGTGGGTCTGTCATATATAGCTTTTATTATGTTGAGGTATGTTCCTTTTATACCATTTTTTTCCAGGGATTTCATCATGAAAGGATGCTGAACTTTATCGAAAGTCATAATACTTAAAACAGCATGGTACTGGTACAAAAACAAACAGACTAATGGATCAGAATTGAATACCCAGAAATAAAACCACACATATACGGTCAACTAATCCTTGACAAAGAGGCAAAAAACATACCCTGGAACAAGGATAGCCTCTCCAGTAAATGGTGCTGGGAAAACTGGATCAAAACTTGTTAAAAAAAAAAAATGGACCAGGACAACACCCTCACACCATGTACAAGAATTAACTCAAAATGGATAAAGGACCTGGAAGTGAGACCTGCAACAATAAAATACATAGAAGAAAACCTGGGCAAAACCCTTCATGAATTTCACCTCAGAAATCCATTTGGGGAAACAACTATGGCTGGCAAAAAAATGAAGGAAAACATAAACAGCTGGGACTATATAAAACTAATAAGTTTCTGTTCAGCAAAAGAGACAATAAACAAAACAAAAAGAAACCCAACTGACTGGGAGAAAATTTTCGCCCTCCAGACAAGTGACAAGGGTATGATAACAAAGATCCACAAAGAGCTCCTACAGCTCAACAAAAACAAAGCAAAAAACCCAATCAAAAAATGGGGAGAAGAACTAAAAAGACACTTCACCAAAGAGGAGATACAAATGGCTAATAGGCATATGAAAAAATGTTCCACATCACTAATAATCAGGGAAATGCAAATTAAAACCACACTGAGATACCATCTTACACCAGTAAGAATGGTCCATATAAATAAAATGGACAACAACAAATGTTGGTGCAGATGTGGAGAAAAAGGAACTCTCTTACACTGCTGGTGAAAGTGCAAACTGGTCCAGCCACTATGGAAGACTGTGTGGAGGACCCTCAAACCATTGAAAGTAAACTTACCATTTGACCCAGCAATCCCACTACTAGGAATCTACTCGGAGGACATGAAAATATTAATTCAAAAGGACACATGTAAGCGCATATTCATTGCAGCTCTGTTTACAATTGCCAAGAATTGGAAACAAAACAAATGCCCCAAAACAGATGATTGGCTTTAAAAAAATGTGGTACATACACATGATGGAATACTATGCATCCATCAAGGAGGACAAACATATGTCATTCACAGCAACCTGGATGGAACTAGAAAGACTCATATTAGCAGAAATAAGTCAAAAAGAAAAAGAGAAGTACAGGATGGTCTCACTTATATGATGGATATAGGGAAAAACAAACAAAAGAAAAAATGAAAACAACCAATGGGACTGAACCATGGAGCGAGAGATGAGGAGGGGGCAGAAGGCAGGGGAGGTGAAGAGCACAAAAGATCAGGATGGTTAACAAATGTTAGTGAAGTGGGAAAGCCCCGGGGTACACAATAATGGATTAATGTAATATAAAAATAAATATATATGCCAAAAAAAATTTACCAGATAATGGAATAGAGCAACGGGACAAACAACGAACAACTGAACATCAACTTAACCAACCAACAAATCACAGAAAAATGAGAGATGGAGTGGCTGGAGGGGGGATACGGAGGGGGAAGGAGGGACCAATTAATGCACAAATGTGACAAATCAATAAAATGAATTTTTTTAATAAAAAAATATATAGGCAGGTTCATGGACAAGGCAGCCAACAGACAGAAGAAATGGGATACAGACACTAGCAGGCTGAACACAAAAACTGTGCTCTTAACCACTTCTCTATACTGCCTTCTAAGAATCAATATTCAGTGGTCTGGGCTGCTACATGACTCATTTTCACTGTTTCTGGTGATTGCTAAATATGGTCTATAACTTAATTTTAGTCATATACCATAAAATATAAGGCGACTGAAAAGCACAGAGCAATTAGTTAAGTAAAATTATATTAACATTTTAGTAGCCATTGTCCTGCCTAATAAAAATAGAGTACAGAACACAGCTGAATCCATATGAATACTTAGTATAAACATTTTGCAGAAGAAAAAAAGAAATGAAAATCCCCTCAGTTGGTAGTACTCTTGGCATGTTCAAGTCATGTAAGAAGTTTTGGAAAAATTGGTTATGGGCTAAATTATATCTCTCTGAAATTGCTATTGAAGTTCTAAGTATGAGTATGTCAGAATGTAAGTTATATTTAAAGATAGAGCCTTTTAAAAGGCAATTAAGAACTCTGGACAGATACAAAGAAAACCATGTGGAGACAATGGGAGGAGATGGCCATATATAAGCTAAAGAGAGAAGTGTTAAGTAGAAATCGGTACTGCCAACACCTTGATATCAAGCATCCAGGCTCCCAGAACAGTGATAAATAAATTCCTGTTACTTAAGCTATCTAGACTATTGTGCTTGTTTTGACAGAGCCAACAAACACAATTGGCCACTATATTTGGTGTCAGGGAGTTCATTGGTGGCCTTGGAATAAGTAGTTTCGGCAGACAAAAGTAGGTACTAAAACTTGACCAGGACATATGAATCCAGAGAGAAGACAGAATTAGGTTCATTGGAAAGAAGTTTTCAAAGGATTACAGGTCATTTCAACATTTGATAGCAGTTCTAACAGCCCAATGCCCAGCTTCTTGAATGGACTGCCTGCAGGGATTGTCAATTTCTGACCAAGATCAGAATATGGACAACGTACTGTGTGATTAGTTCATGTCTTACTCCAAAGCTGTTATAGTTAGATAATTAGAAAATTATCAAAAATTAGGAAAATATAGTCAGTATTCTTTACTCAATGAAAGTAAATACTGTGAAGAAGTACTTAAGGTTTTTTTTGTTCAAATGTTTGGTTGTTTTGCTTCTGATTATTTTACCTTATCTGGTAAACAAGAGGCGTTTCAAAGTCTCTTATGAACCATGAAGGTAACTTCCAGCTGGTTTATTTTCAGGCTTGATAAGGATAATTCCTAATTCGGTTTATGCTCTCCAGATACTAAGGATTCAATCTGTCCAAAAAGAAGTTTGTTGTTGTATATGCTTTTAAAATAAGAGCTCAAGAGCACAGTTTATGCTGATGTATCAAGTAATAGCAATCATAACAACATTTCATTCTAACTTCAGTCTAATAAATCATATTTGTTGACACTAAATTCTTGGCAACAGGAGAGGAAATATTACAGGGGTTTTTGTGTGTTTTTGCTCATCAGAGTTCATCCATGTGAGATGCTAGGAATGCCTCTGGAGGTCATGGAATAATATCACTCACTACCACAATTAACCTCACTCAGAAGACATCTTTTAAGCAGAGAAGAATGTCCTCTTGTTTTCTCTTTCTCTAATACCACATATTCTGCTCCTGATTAAAGGTTTTATGCTACTGAAAACAATAACAACTTCAAAATTTTAAATAGCCCTTCACTTTTACAGAATACTTTTGCAAGTGTTATACAGGGAGTGCTTATAAAGGATAGAATAAAGGTGGGCTGTACTTACATCCAGAATAAGGAACTGAAGTCTAAAATTAGAAGATATTTCAAACTTGCATAGTCCTGAAATTTCTCCCTTTGAAGCTTTGGGAGAGTACTTTTATAGCTCTCCAATATGCTGTGCTTCTTGTCCTATAGATAGTCATCTCACATTCCCTTTTATCTTAGAATATTTTGTCATTCATTTATGATTAGAGTATTGCTATGGCATGAACGTTTGTGTCCTCCCTATTCCTACATTGATGCCCAATTCGTAAGGTGATTGTATTGAGATGAGATCCTTGGCAGATGATTAGGTAATAAAGATGAAAAGTAGCAATATACTTATAAAAATGACCCAAGGAAATTCACATGCCCCTTCTGCAATGTGAAGTTAAAATAAGAAGATAACTATCTAGAAAGTGCTTTCTCAGCAGACACCAAGCCTGTAGATTACAAGGTCAAGGATGCACTAGGTCCAGAACTGTAAGAAATAAAAATCTGTTTATAAGTTCCCCAGTTGATTATATTTTTTGTTATACCAGCCCAAATAGACTTAAAAAGGTATAATTAAGAGTCTGAGCTGGGAAACAGTGTTTGTGTATTTTTGATGGTGGTGGCTTATTGGAAAGAGCATCTACAGATCTAGAAAAAATATTGATAGGTGGGTGCTGTGGACTGAAATATTTCTGCTACCCAAAATTCATAGTTTGGAACCTATATATAAAAGTACTGGTACTAGGAATGGAATATAGGAGAGGTAATTAGGCCCTTAGAATTGAACCTTTATGAATGGGGTTACTGTTCTTATAAGCAGGGACACAAGAGAAAACAGGGCATGGTGGCACATGCCTATAGGCAGCAGCCTAGGAAGCCATGGCCGGGGCCAGGGATCGCAGTTAGAGTCATGCCAGGGGCACGTAGCAAGACGTAGTTCCAAAAATATATAGCTGGGCATGGTGGTGCACACCTGTAATGCCAGCTACCTGGGAAGCTGAGGCTGGGGACTTCCTGAGTCTGTGCTCCCCCGGGCAATGTGAGCCTGCGGATCCACAGGCAAAAATAGCTAGACCTAGTCTCAAAAAAAAAAAAAAACAAAAACAAAAACAAAAAACCCAAGTTAAAGGAGCTGGGCACGGTGGCGCATGCCTGTAAACGCAAGCCTATGGGGCCCAGGTGGGACTGGGGATCACAGTTCAAGTCCCGCTTGGAGCAATACAGCGAGACCTAGTCCCCAAAAATAGCTGGGCATGGTGGCGCGCGCCTGTCATCCCAGCTACCTGGGAGGCTGAGACTGGGGATCACTAGATCTCTATCGGGCAACGTGAGCCTGTGGTTCCCCAGACAAAAATAGCAAGACCTGGTCTCCAAAGAAAAAAAGCCTTTTTTTTGGAGACTAGGTCTCGCTATGTTGCCCGGCAAACCGCAGGTTCCTGTTGCCCGATAGAGGTCTAGCGACCCAGTCTCAGCCTCCCATTAACTGGGATTACAGGCACGCACCACCACACCCAGCTATTTTGGGGCACACCAGGTCTCGCTCCGAGACCCACCGCGGGCTCGAACCGAGCGATCCCTGGCCCCGGCCGCAGCTTCCCAGCCTGCCGTTTACAGACATGCGCCACCATGCCCGGCCTGACCACGTCATTCTCATTGGCTCCCTTATACCGCTGGACGTTCTGACGGTGGCATCAGCGGCAGCCTAGGAAACCACGGTGGGGACCAGGGATCGCGGCTCGAGTTGCGCCGGGGCCACGAAGGGAGATCTAGTTCCAAAAAAATACAGCAGGGCGTGGTGGTACGCGCCTGTAATCCCAGCTATCTGGGAAGCTGAGGCTGGGGATTGCTTGAGTCTGTGGTACACCGGGCAATGTGAGCCTGCGGTTCCACAGGCAAAAATAGCTAGACCTAGTCTCAAAACAAACAAACAAACAAACAAACAAACAAAAAAACTAAAGGAGCACAAGAGAAGTGACATCTCTCTCTTGATCACATGAAGACACAGAAATAAGACAGTCATGAGCAAACCAGGAAGAAAGCTCTTACCAGAAACTTACAGTGATGATAACTTGAAGTCAGGTCTCCATGTTTCCATAACTGTAAAAAACTAATATTTGAAGTATATGCCCCCAGGGTGTGGAATGTTCTATAGTAGCCCAGGCTTACAAAGATATTGAACATACATGAGGACATTCAATAGCTATTATTGACTGATGCCTCCAGAAGATAACCAGAAGAGTTCTAGTACCTCTGAAAATGGAACACACACTGACCTAGAAGGCAGGCTATTCTCTCCATCTTTGCTACTAAATTGTGACAGAAAAGTAGCTCCAGTATTTTGTTCAGGGATGTGGATCATTATGTAAGTTAAGAGACTGAATAGGGAAGATATGATGAACACTATAATTTGGAGGGTCCCAGAGGAGTTGTAATTTATTTCAAAGTTATCATAGTTGATCATTAGAAGTGCTGTTTGAGATGTTACAGCACCTATTTGAATGATTCATGGCCTCCATAAAATATTCTAAACAAAAATCTATGGTAAAGGGAGATGGGTGCTTTGATAGTGGCTGTGGTGTGGTAAAATACATCTGAGGAAGTATGAAATGATTCCTCTAAAGCATACACAGTATGGTAAACCAATGAAAACTCAACAGCAACAACGAATTGATCAATAACTTTTTTTTAAAGAATGTTTAAATCTCATTGGAGTCTGGCTCAAGGAATTATAGGTCAGTTAAAAGAAGGATAGGAGTAAGAATACACAAGCATTAAACTTATATGAATTGTGCAAAAGAGATTATTATTTCAAAAAAAAAAAAAAAAAGAACTCTTGTCATTGATAATTCCCCTGTGAGAAACTGCTTTGTTTCTCTCACAGAGTAGCATGGGTTAAAACAAGACAGAGGGTGATGAATTAAAAGCACCCTTTGCTGTTGTTGTCTTTATGGTAAAATAGATACTCAATGTAGTTTTAGAGTCAGAATTCTAGGTTCCAATCCAGTTACACTAATTTTCAACAAATTTATTTATTTACAAAATATTTGTTTTAACAAGCCTTGGTTTTTCTAACTACCAAGTGAGGACAGTGATGAGATAAAATATTTGTAGGGCATTTAGCATAGTGATAACTACACAATTGATACTCTATACTAATTATTTCTCTTATTCTTTGCATATTTACATAATGTTTTTATGGAATAAGAATAGCTACAAATTCCAAAAGGATTTAAAAAGGGGAACAAAAATTGTTTACAATAAAATTTCATACTCACATACTCAGAAAGCAATTATCTAGTTTTAAGTATGAAATTTTCATAACCAATTATTTTCCCTCCTCAGTCCTCCTATAGCCATTCTTATATTATTATAGCCATTCTTTCTATTATTAGATTTCCATTGAATAATTGTCCAAACAATCTAACCATAACCATTATAGGGTGCCAACTTATTCCAAGTCTACACCTCTGAAATTGTACTCTCAACCAGAGTCATATCTCAAAACAGATAGGAGAGGAAACACAACCCAGTGAAAATTTAGTATATTCCAGAGCAATGCTATGTCTGCCATGAATGACAAAATGGTAAAGAATTGACCTGTACTTACTAATTAACAATATGGAACGCTCTTTTTAAGTAGTTTTTTTTTTCCCACAAAATATTTGTAAGCAATCTCTGATGTAGTCAAGGCAAATATAATACTATGTCCTTTTAAGATGAATAAATGCAGTCAAAGTCAAAGTATATAGTCAAATTTAAAAGCTAGACATATGATTCAAATTCAGATCAAGTTGTAAAAGAACAGAAATATTATGCTTCCATACTTCAAACTAAACAATGCTATGGTAAGTAAAATAGAATAGTGCTGAAAAGAAAATAAAGAAACCAGAAAATAAAATTGTGAGCCAAGTAATAAATGTATATTTGAATAGTTAATTTATGCTAAAATTAGTCACTAGTGTACACTTTTTGTATAGAAAGAAAAGTGAGAGTCTTTTCAACAAATAATGTTGGGGAACATTGGCTATGTGCAAAAAAATAATGGAACACTACCTCATGCCATACACAAAAGTTAATCCAAAAATAAATTATTAAAGACATAGAAGAATAGACATCCATAGGACACTGCTCCCCCCCAAAAAATGAATATACATATTTTTCAAGTGCACATGAATCATTCTCTAAAATCAATCATGTATTGGGCCACAAGACCAACATGAACAAATTCATGAAAACTGAAATCACATCATATATTTTCTCTAATCATAAAGGTAAAAAACTGGAAATCAACCATTAAAAGAACTGGAAAACCTCCCATTTCATGGAGACTGAAGCCATCATTATTGGGAAAAGAGTGGATCAATGAGACAATCAAAGAAATAAAGAAATATTTTAAGATGAATGACAATGAGGATACAACCTTCCAGAATATATGGGATGCTGCAAAGGCAGTAATAAGAAGGAAAATAATGGCAATACAGTTCTGTATCAAGAAACAAGAAATACCCAAAGAAACTTAATCTCACGTTTGAGAGAATTAGAGAAAGAAAAAAGAAAAACCCAAAAGCAAGTAAACGGAAGGAGATAATCAAAATTCAAGCAGAAATGAATGAATTAGAAACAAAAAAGACAATCAAAAAGATCAATAAGACAAAAACTTTGTTCTTTGTAAATATAAACAAAATATATAAACAGCCAGATTCAAAAAGATGAGAAGGGAGAAAACACAAATATAGAATCATAAATGAAAGAGGAGAAATTAAAATAGACAAAGCAGAAATCCAGAGGTTAATTAGAGATTTCTATGATTACTATGCTTACAAGTTCAACAATCTCAATGAGAAGGGCAAATTCTTAGAAGTATACATCCATCCAAAACTGGATAAAGAAGACACAGAAAGCCTAACTAAACCAATCTCAAGAAGCAAAATCAACACAATAATAAAATCACTCCCCAAAAACAAAAGCTTTAAACCAGGTGGATTTATAAATGAGTTCTATCAGACATTCAGAGACAAAGTGGTGTCTATCTTACAAAAAATATTTCCAAAAATAAAAAGAGAAGGAATAGTATCAAATACATTTTAAGAAGCCAACATCACACTAATACTAAAACCAAACAAAGATAACACAAATTAAAAAAAACTACTGACCAGTCTCCCTAATGAATACAAATGCAAAAATTCTCAATAAAATCCTAGCAAATAGAATCCAACAATGCATCGAAAAGATAATGCACCATGACCAACTGGGATTTATCCCAGGGGAATAAGGATGGTTCAGCACCTGAAAATCAACTAATGTAATCCAGCACACCCACAAAATGAAAACTAAAACCAGATGATCATATCAATAGATGATGAAAAAGCAACTGGCAAAGTTCAACATCCATTTATGATGAAGGGCCTTGAAATTCTGGGGATAGAAGAAACATGCTTTAACATAATAAAACCATATATGACAATGCCACAGCCAATCTCATCCTAAATGGAGAAAAACTGCAAACCTTCCCTTTGAGATTAGAAACAAGGCAAGTTGTCCACTCTCATCACTGCTTCTCAATATAATGCTGGAAGTCCTAGCTAGAGAAAATAAGACAGAGAAGGACATACAAAGAATTCAAATAGTAAAAAAAGAAGTAAAATTAGCACTTTGCAGAATGACATGATAATTGACATAGAAAACCCTTAAAAACTCTACAGAAAATCTAATGAAAATAATAAATCAGTTCACTAAGGAAGCCTGTACAGAATCAACACATAAATCAGTTGCCTTCTTACATGCAAAAAGTCAGTCAGAGAAGAAATTCAGAAAAGCCACTTCATTTACAATTCTACCAATGAAAATTAAATACCTGGGAATAAACTTAACAAAAGATGTGAAAATCCTATTCAAAGACAACTGTAAAACATTGTTAAAAGAGATAGAAGACACAAAGAAATGGAAAGACATTTGCTGCTCATGGACTGGAAGAATCAACATTATCAAAATGACCATTTTACCAAAACAATCTACAGAGTCAATACAATTCCAATAAAAATCTCAATGACATTCTTTAAAGAAATAGAACAAATACTACTGAAATACATATGGAATAATAAAAAACTTCAAATAGCCAAAGCTCTCCTGACCAAAAGGAGAGAGGATGGAGGGGTTGCATTGCCAGACTTTACATTGTACTGCAAAGCCATTATAATTGAGACAGCATGGTTCTGGAATAAAAACAGACACACAGACCAGTGGAACAGAATTGGAATTTCAAAAATAAAGTTATGCATATATGATCTACAATTTATCTACAACTAATATATGACAAAGGGGCAAGAAAAATACAATGGAACAATGATATAGTCTCTTCAACAAATAGTGCTGGGAAAACTGGACAGCTACATTCAGAAGAATGAATCTGGACTACTTCTTCTCACACATACAAAAACTAACTCATAATGGATAAAAGACTTGGACATAAGATCTGAAACCATATATACAGAAGAAAACATAGGCAAAATACTCCACAACCTATACCACAGAAACATTTTCCAGAACACATCTATACCAGCAAAGAAAATGAGAGAAAACATAAACTACTGGGACTACATGAAACTAGAAAGACAAATAACCAAAACAAACAGACACCCAGACAAATGGGAAAAAAAATTGCATTCCACTCAGCTGACAGGGGTCTGATATCAAAAACCCAAAAAGAACTCATACAACTTAGTGAAAGTAAAGCGAAAAGCCAAAAATTGTGAAAAAGAGCTTAAAAGAAACTTCTCTGAAGAGGAAATACAAGTGGTCAAAAGGTATATGAAAAATGCTCAACATTACTTACCATCAGGGAAATGCAAATCAAAACCACAATGAGATACCACCTCACTCCCGTAAGAACGGCCCTTTTCAAATAAAAGAATAACAAGTGCTGGCATGTATGTAGAGAAAAAGGAACACTATCACACTGGTGGTGGGAATGCAAACTGATCCAGCCACTATGGAAAGCTGTGTGGAGGACCCTCAAACTCCTGAAAATGGAACTACCATTCAATCCAGCAATCCCACTTCTGGGAATCTATCCAAAGGATGCAAAAATACTAATTCAAAAGAACACCTGTTCTCAGATGCTTATTGCAGCATTATTCACAATAGTCAGGATATGGAAACAATCAAATGCCCCCAAACAGATGAGTGGATCAGAAAGTTGTGGTGTATATATACATAACAGAATATTATTCAGCATCAAAAAAGACAAATATGATGTGCATTTGTGATAACATGAATGGACCTAGATGGAATCATCTTAGCAGAAATAAACCAAAAAGATAGAGATATACTGAAATATCTTACATGTGGAATATAGGGATAACAAACAAAAGGACAAGGGAAATTTTAAACTGTTAGAAAATGAAACCATAGAGCAAGAGAGGAGGAGGGGGTAAAATCAGGGGAGAGATTAAGGTGATGATTCAGGGGTGATAAGTTGGTGAGAGAACCACAAAGTGGACAGTGATGTAAAAGATATATATATATACACATATGTGTTATATACGTAGTTGTGTGCAATCAACTAAAAAATAAATGTAAAAAACCAACATAACTCTTGTGTGTTGGTTGGAGAAGTTTTCTTTGTAATCTATTACAAACACTATGCTTTTGTGTAGTGTTACACAGATCTCATGTGAATGACTGTAAATCACCGTGCAATCCAGTCTCAGTTCACTTTACTTTTCAAATTACATGTGGGTTTGAGACTCAATTGTCTTCACTCCTATGGGCTAACTGCTGCAGAATGAGTTGTACTGAATGCTGAGTTTTGTCAGAAATAAAGGACATTTTCTGCTTCATTTCATAGATAAAATATGGAAATGCTTGGGAAGGAAGGAAGGAAGGAAGGAAGGAAGGAAGGAAGGAAGGAAGGAAGGAAGGAAGGAAGGAAGGAAGGAAGGAAGGAAGGAAGGAAGGAAGGAAGGAAGGAAGGAAGGAAGTCTTCTTCTAAGAAGACTTAGAAGAAACACTGGCAAAATATTCCATAGTATTTGGGAGGAAGGGAGGGAGGTAAGGAGGGAGGGAGAGTGGAAAAGAGGGAGGGAGGAAGGTCAGGAAGGCAGGGAGGCAGGGAGGCAGGAAGGCAGGAAAAGATAAAAGAAACACTGGCAAAATATTCCATAATGCTGACTCCAGGTGTTAATTTGGAGACCCATCTACAAAGGTAAGGAAAACAAAAGCAAATATAAGCAAATGGAACTATATCAAACTGAAAAGTTTCTTCACAAAAGGAAACTATCATTAAGATGAAATAACATCCTACCAGATGGAAGAAAATATTTTCACATCAACAATAAACTAACATCCACAGTCTGAAAGAACTTATGCAGTTCTACAGCAAGAAAACAAATATCCCAATCAAAAAGACACAGAAAAGTAACAGAAACAGTTCTTCAAAGGAGACATAGTTATGTCCACAAATATGCTCATTATCACTTATTATCAAGGAAATGTGTATTAGAACCACAAAGAAATGATACTGTACAACTATGAGAACAGTCCAAATCAAACAGATCAGAAACAACAAGTGCTAGGAAGGTTGTGGAATGAAAAGAAAGCCTAGTACACAGTTGATGGGAATGTACACTCTTACAACACCTATACAAAACAGAATAGAGGTAACTCAAAATATTAGGAATAGATCTATTAAAAATTTGATCCAGTAATGCCTACCCATAAATATCTCTTTGAAGAACACATAAAAACTAGTTCTGAGAGAGATATATAAATTTCTGTTATATATCATTTATATATCAAACTATATATATATAAATGATATATATATATAATTTGTGTTATAATAGCTTTTTTATTTTTACCATAATCAAACTATGGGAGCAATCTGTGAGCACAGTGATAGATGAGTGGAAAAAGAATATGTAATAGATATATACAATGGAATAAGACTTGGCTAGATATACATATAATATAGATAAAAAAATTGTCACTTGTGACAACATGACAATATAGATGAAACTAGAGGGATCATTGCAAGCAAAAGAAGTCAGAAGGAAAAAGACAACTAGAATATAAAGAAACAAAACAAGGAACAGAAAATGCTAAGCCAAAGCAAAGTCAAAATATGGTGGTAAAACTGAGTCCTGGATGGGGAGGAGTTGGGGCTGACGAAAGTGAGAGGAGGTTCAATGGACTATATTAGAGTATTATGGGGTGGTGAGAAAAGATGGGGTGGCTTCAATGATGGGGTGGTGAGAAAAGATGTATTTGAAGAAATGTGAACTGAGACCCTTAAACGGTGTAATTTAAGAGTGAAAAACACTCTTATCTCAACGAACATACTATTATTTCAAAAAAGAAAGTGAATCAACAGTGTTTTCATGCTAACTGGGAGGCATATATGGCAAAAATTTACTACAGGTATAGCTTTTTGTTCTCTAAGGCATGCTATTCTATCTTGACTGGTGCAAATATGCTACAATATTGAATTTTTGCTCTTTTTCACTTTAACGCCAGATTTTTTTTCACAATAAAGTACTCTTTGGTTTAAATGACATTCTATTCTAAAAGCTGGAAACTCAGAAAAATATGCTATTTGAAGTGTCATAAAATTGAAATTTGCAAAACCTCATTTTTCCTGTCATAAGCAAAAAATCTTCAAGATGATCATGGGAAAAAAATTCTACTCCATAAAAGAAATAGCATACTTAAGTTTTTAATGATTAAGATTAAACAACTTATAAACCAGAAATGGATTTTTTTGATGACCTTCAGAAAAGAGCTATAACTTCCAATGCTAAACCCATTACATTTTATTAAGAGACACCATAAATTAGATAAAGCTTATTCAAAGCTGACATACAATTTCTCAAGCATCTGGATCCCATTGATATCACCTAAACTTCTAACAGCAAGAAAAGCTAGGCTGAGATGGATCAGTCAGAGGAAAGTCAATGAGTTCTGAAACCCAAGAAGAATCTCATTCAATACATGATTGAAGGATTGTCCCAAGACAGATTATAGTATTAACATAATAGAAGAAACAGCATTCTAAGAAAAATTATTCCTTTTAATTCCCTGAACTCTAGTCGTACTCCCAAGGAACTTCATCAAGACTTTCAAATTAGGTTCTCAATAATTTCTATTCTTAATTCATTTATTTGTATTCTAGAATAGAAATGTAAGTTTTATGAAGGTAACATTCAGAGTCATATACTATAGTGGTTATTAAAATATTAAAGTGCTTCTTCAATGCCTGATTAAAGAGGCCCAATTTGAGTCCCTAGAATCCCCCCACCATTGTCATGCTACTGTGGCCCCAAGGCCCTGGAACCACTGAATTTTCCTCCATAGAAGCACCAGTTACCATCTGATGTCACAATGGACTGTGCCCCCAAATTCAAAACACCCAGTGATAGTGTCCTTTCTGATTGACTGGTTTTTACTTTAAGAGCTAAACAGACCAAATGTTGTCCTGTTTAAAAGATCCCAGAAGATAATGGAAATTAATTTAGTGAATGGTGAACTAGAATAGGAAGTATAGGAACTGTGGGAAACTAGAGTTTACATATCCCTTAAGGAAGCAGTTGTGATGTAGCTGTGGAAGACTATGATCATTTAAGAACTCAGGCTGAAAGCACTAACAAGAAACTTTCCACTTCTTTATCAATGGCCTTGAAGACAATGTCCATAAAATACTATGTGCCCCCAATCAGTCAATGGGTCAGGAGTCTGTGATCTCTGCTTTAGGTGTCCTAGAGCTTTCATGACCTTGAAGAATGACCTAATCTATCACATTTGAACTAAGCGCAGGGAAACATTTGACATTCTAAAGTATATAACTGCAAGTAATTTCAATTTGAAACTTTGAAAGAACTAAATGAAAATAATAATTATATCAAACTTCTTTTTGTATTTCATTTTAGGTTTGCCAAGTGTTATCAAGTATATTATCTCAGATTATCCTCACAGGGAAGGTAGGTAGTCTTGTATGTTATTTAAAGCTAAGGAAAATGTATACACAAAGATTAAGGAAACTCCCTTAGCATCACTGAAATATGTGGCAAAACTGGGTCTTGAATTGACCCACTGGATTTGTGATTGCAATATATTTTTTGAGTGGTCTACTCTACTCCCAACTTTACTGATATCCCAGGCAGTTATTACAGAATAGCCACCTTTGGAAATCAATCTTTCACGCACTTAAAATTATCTTTTTATACATCTCAATCGCTTCTTTAAGCAAAACATGTGTTTGGGATAGATGAGATTATTGTTCTTAACTCTTGAATAAAATTATACATTGTTCTTTATCCATCATGTGATTTTGTGTGACCTCCCATTTTGGTTGGGGTACATTTCCCTAGTAAACTGATACTGGGTCTAGCCCAATACATTTGTCAAATGATAAGAGGTGGATGTGACATTGTGCTAGCTATTAACTGAGAGTTTAAAAGGCATGCTGTGTTTCCACTTTCCTCCCTGGACCTGTCATGGTGAACTCTAATAGGAGCATGCCCCAGTCCTCCTCTGCTCCTGATTTTGCTACACAGGGAGATATATGAAGCAGACCCAGATCTAACCTGTAGCCTAGAGCCAAATTCACTAACTCAACCAAGATCAGCAATATCACAGATGACCCACAGGTCCAAGAGTGATAAAAGCAAATATTTCTTGATATAAGGTATCAAGATTTGGGGCAGGGAGAGGAGGAGAGAGTTATTTGTCATCTCCTATTATTGTAACAATACTTGAGCGCAATTTGTTTGTAATTCTCTTAATGAAAAATAGTAACTTTCAGAATTAGGTCTTTAAAATTTTTATTTCAAAATAGAATAAATTCCAGAAATAGGTCAATAATAATATAAGAATATATACTTTTAGAGGATGGTATTCTTCTAAGCTAAAAAACCCAAGGTCAATTATATAATGCTCTATGCAAAGAAATAAAGGGGGGGCATATTTTATAAAAATATAATGAAATTTAAACATCACGTGAGTAATGCCTTTTAAAACTCTAGTATATAAACCTTGCTGCTGATCCTTGATCAGGCTGGTGATTATTTGTGATGTCCCTTATTATTTGTGACATTTGTGATGTCCCATAATAACATCATCAACAATAACAAAAACCTTTGTTTTCTTTACTGTTCTAGTATTTCTACCTCCAAGTTATTGAAACATTTTTTCTCTTTATTTTTATCAGCTATCTTACACTGGGATGAAAATTATGTCTCTAAGAAGAATCATAGTAGTTTTTAACTTGAGCTATGCTCTAGAATCACCTGAGAATCTTTGTATAAAATAGAAAAGCACTCTTTAAAAAAAAAAAAGTCTGGGATTCTCTCCCAGGCATCTACTTTAACTGATCTGGAAAGGATTGGGGTAAAGGTATGTGGTGATCTAGCTCCCAGCTGATTTTAATATGCAGCCAGGATTGAAAATCAGTGTCTCTAGAAATATGAAATATGAATATTCCACCTTTTCAATCAACACCTTCTTTGAAGTAAAATATCAGCTGAGTAATTTACCTATCTTTCCCATCCCAACTAGGAAACAATATGAACTGGTAGCTTGAAGGATAACATGTTTCATACAGTTCATTCTTAATTGTTGACTCAATACAGGAAATATATTTTTTTAATTTGAAATGCCTTCATAATTGAGTCTCTAATCATCAGCCAACTATGTGCCACCATGGGATTTCAAACGTTGCTTGGCATATGTGTGTTTTCTGGCTTTTGGAATATGGTCAGGTGATTATCATTCATGTTCAAAATATTTATCGCCTAATATGAGTTCACAATCATAATGATATTCTTGACCTATTCATTTTAAAAAGATTTCAATGATTTCAGTTACAACATCAGATGATAGTGGGTTATCTCTAAATGTGATCCACCTCTTCATCTAAACACTTGTCATCAATCTTCAATATTTTAAAAGGAGGGAAATGCATACAATGCTACCATTTACTGATTATAATTTGGGAGTCTTAGAGCTAGAAGATGTGGTGTGCAGGATGAAAATTAAGTGCTATATTTACTTCAAAAATTTGTTTTGTTCACATATTACTAAATTACCAAAATTCAGACACTAAGCTCTAAGAAGTCTCCTTCTCTCAGAGAACTGTCATTCAGATACCACTTTGCATCTCTACCTCACACTATTCTGCCACTAGCATCATTCAGTATCCCATAATCTCTGCTAGCATTACAATTCACATTTCACTTTGCCTCATGTAAACTTTGTAAAAGCTAAATGTGACATGGTATTGCCTACTATACGTAATAGAGTATTTTGACTCTATCAAGCAGTAGCATTATCAAATTTTCTATTTTTGTCTATATGATCACTTATAATCTCCGCCTAACCTATCTCCAACTTTATTTCTTTCTGTCATTTGTGGCCTAGAACTGCTAAACCACAACTGGCTTCATGATATTTCATAACATTTCCCATCTTTAAAAGGGTTCCTCACTTGCTTTATGCTCTACTTTTGCCTTCTTGCAATACTCAATAATTTTATCTCTGAAGCTGAGTTTTAAAAGTGAAGACCAATGGAAAAATGGAGCATGTGTGACAGTCACAAAGAAAAACACAACTTATCTCTCTACAGTTCTTTGCTGTATTTTCAGCAAACTGCATTTGTGATACCTAAAAGCACAAAAGTCCAATGAATACAAAATAAGTGGGAGTTCAGCAAGACTCAAAGCAAGTCCAAGGTATAATGCTAGATCTCAAACTAAGTAAGCAGGTTCATAGGCAATCTTGAGAGTTTATACTTTGTTTGAACTAGAAATCATTACAAAAGCAGGAAGGAGGCAATGTTATTCTGCAATGCACAAATGACCAAGGACTCCTATCACATACTTTCTTACATATGTACTAATCAGTTATATATTGAACATGAAGAGTTAGAAGGAAGAAAAATATAGGAAGAGCTTTACAGTCATTTTTATTTGTCAATAAGTTGAAGGGTGAAAGCAGTGGTAGAATGATCACATTCTACCTTAGAGAAATAAGTTCCTAAAAGGTAGTTTTTATATTCTATTTTCTTTGCTATGCTAAAAAGAAAATCATATTTATGTATTTTTTATGAGAAGACTTTCAGTGATTCTGCATAGGTTAAATTATCTTATATTTGTATTTAAAGCTAGATTGCACAATATAATAATGTATAGCAAAATTCAAAATAATAATTAAAAATTTAAATTTTTCATTGCTTAATAAATTGAATGGCAAATACGAAACACCATGATAAGAGAGATTTGGAAGTAAGGTTTAATAACCTTTTTCTGCTTTTTTATTTTTAAAGAAAACTATTCTACATTTTCATTTTGCCACTGAGTCCTGAAATTATGTAACCAGTCCTGCATCTCTAAACTTCTTGCTTTCTTCAAAATACTAAACCTGTCTCATAGTACATGCTTTGTTCTGCCTGCATGGCTCTTTTTCTAAACCTGAGAATTTCCATGCATTCTTCAAAGACCAATGCAAAGGTCACATTCTCTGTGAACATTTTTCCAAACCCTCTACAACAATGTTGGGTACAGCACTTCTACTATAAATCACAAGGCCTTTGAAACTGGTGAAAAATGGTTTGATATTTTCGTTCATCCCAGAATCTCCACTCATCAACAGCTGACACTGCTTTTGTCACTGGATCTCTCTGTGTTCTCTAATGAAAGTACTTGTAATTTAAAACTGTTTCCTGCTTACTGAGTCAAGACCCCTTTATCTCTTCCTTTTAAAATGAGAATATGACTGGTACAGCCAAAGGTGATCTTATTTCCAGCCATTAAGCAATGTTAATTTCATGGGCTACAGAAGGAAAAGCTTATGCAAATGAGTATGATTTTGCCAGTACCATTTATTAATATGAATAGGTTAGCAATTCACAATCCATAACCTTCCCCAAGTGTATGATTCAGAAGGTCAAGGTCATTTTTTTTTCTGAAGAGACTCATATTAATATGCAGATAACTTCTCAAAGGTAGACTCAGGACCACTAACACAGCAAGTAGCTCATTCTATTGTCTGAAAAGCAATGAACTGCAGCGTAAACATGAAAAGAAAACCAGAATGCCTCTGTGTAATCCCACGGAATTCAGAGAGGGCATATGACACTATTTGCTGAACTTGAGCCAATACTCAAACTGTTCAGGAACTTGGCCACCATGTGTACCCTAATGTATGACACTTCTGAGAAGGAAGCACAATTTTTCACAATGTAGAATACTGATGGTATTTCTTATGCTTATTCAAAATCATAAATAGTGCCCATATCTTTCATGTTAGCATTTAGATATAATTCAAATGTATATTCATGAAAACCAAAAAGCAATCCACTCAACTAAAATGGGAATTTATCATGTCTGTGATGAAACTGAACCTGCTCTTCTATTTTTTTAATTTTTTTTATTTTTTGAGACTAGGTCTCGCTATTTTTGCCCGTGGAACCGCAGGCTCTCTTTGCCCAGGGTACCACACACTCAAGCAATCCCCAGCCTCAGCTTCCCAGGTAGCTGGGATTACAGGCGTGTGCCACCACGCCCAGCTACTTTTTTGGAACTAGGTCTCGCTACGGGCCCCAGGCGGGACTCGAACCGCGATCCCTAGCCCCGGCCGCTTCATAGGCTGAAGCTTACAGGCACGAGTCACCGTGCCCAGCTGCTCTTCTATTTAAAGCCATTTTTCCAAAGTATACTGCAACCCTGGCATTCCTGAAATACCAGTTTTGTGTTGTTTCTGTAATGTTGGAGAGGGGCAGATTTCCTATGCTCTGTACTATGTTCCTTGAAATTAAATGGTGAATGTGTGTATACACTAAAGTTTTTGCCATGAAACTAAATCATGAAACATGAAACCATTATAAGAATTGGGAGTATTATGTGGATATGTACTTATCATCTAAGATGGAGGTCTACCTAGGAAATACCTACTTATCTTGATCTCAGTCTGAGTGATAAAGATTATCAAGCCAGACCTCAGATATGATTGTAGGAATAGCTAAATTTTGAGGAAAATAAATCAGTCATTTAAAACATTTTCTCACTCATGTTGAAGCTCCTTTTTTCTAGCCAACATAAAGAAGTAAAGAAAGGTGAATGAACAAAGCCTACTAAAGGATATAATACAAACAATAATATAGGACTGACAATTGTCTTCTCAAGACAGCTTTTTTTTTCCTGTTTAACTTCTTTCCATCCCCATTTCCAAAAGCATAATAAAAGTTCACAATGACTCTCATCTGGATTCTTAAAACATTCCCTTAACAACCAAGACTTCTAAGCCTCCTTCCAATCAGTTTTCCACTCTGAAACCAAAGTATTACTTGCAGTACAATTTTGATTAATGGCCTGCAAAGCTCAAATCTCTTCAATGATCTTTCCCATTTCTCTTAGAGTTCTAAACACTTAACATAGATTAGGAGATACTCTTGGATTCTAGTACTGCTTCTGTTTCAAACCTCATCGGCCCCACTTCTTAATCCTGCCTTTGTTCTATAACATGTAGTCATTTTGAATTCAAACTCCAAAGCAAGGTTCTCTCTAGCTAAAGCAGACCATAATAATAATGTTACAAATGGCCCTGCCTTCCAGATTAGATCCAGAGGCTATATATGCCCTATCACCTAATTAGACTAACCACAGTTGTGATTATTTGTTCAGCACCTAATTATACTAACCACAATTATGATTATTTGTTCAGTATATACATTTTCTATTTTTAAAGATCTGTGAGGGTTGGACTATAACTAGTTTACACATCAACCTATAACACTGTCCAACAGTGTAGGTGGTTTATGTTTGCTAAATTATCTAAAAGACAAGATTACAAATGCCAAACTAGTGATTTTGGATTTTACCCTATAGGCACTGGAAAGTAAGTGTTTGAGCAAGGAAATAACAGAATAAAAACCTTTGTGGAGAAATACTAATAGCTCTCTGGAGAATTATTATAGATGAAAGATTATAATGATTCAATTATGACTAGTTTATAACTTGGACACATTGAAAAGGGGATGGACAGTGAGAAGGGCAAGAAATGGAGAGCTATCAGTTTTTACCTATCTTGGGTGTAGTTACTTTATTTCCCTATACCACTTCATTTTATTTTACAACAGTAACATAGAATCATGTCACTGGCCACTGTAGCTCAGTTATCAGTGTGTGAATGGTTGTCCAAGTTATGGTTTCTAATAGCTTTCTAATAAGATCAGTCCAGAAATATACATGGCAGAGGTCTGAAAACAAAACATTTCATCACCCTTTTTTATTAATTCGCTCTTATTATTCTTCTATCTGTTATGTTGGCATATCTATTATCTGTATGCTGCTATATTCATGGGCTTCCTTAGGCTCACTATTCCCATTCAGTAATCAACTTACCCATCATATAAATAGCTTCCACCCTTTTCTGTAAATAAGTAATTCTCAAATCATTTCTTATATTCTCCTGATTGTCAGACTTAAATATTCAGTGCTTATTAAACATCCTGTTCAGATGTTCCACAAACCATTCCAACTCATTATGCCCTGAGCTGTATTTATTACCTTTGTTGGATATGAAGAGAGTGAATATGGTGAAATATTAATGTTTGTGGCTGATAGTTTGTACATTTATGAATCACTTCTCTCTGTAGCATTTAGCATTAAGTATTCTTCAGCTTTTACTGATAAGAGAAGGGAGATGGATAAGATAACATAGTCCAAGCCAAGCTCTACCATCATCAGTGACAAGATTTTCCCCCTAAGTTACAGAAGTTAGTAAAAAGAAAAAAAAAGTGGAAACAGTACTTGTTCTAAAATGCTAATTGAAAAAAAATCCAACATTCCTTCTGAACTAAATTTAGAAAAGGTTATAGTTAAAAAGCCTAAAAGCATTTCCTAAAAACAAACTATTTTAATTTAATTTTAAAAGCAAATGGAATCCTAAATTTTCTTTCTTTATTAATGGATTCAAAATATTCAAAGTGGCTACTTTTGCTATTGAAAAATGCTAGATGACCAACATTGATTAATGGAAATTTTTTTTAAAGGAAAGAAATATTAGCCTTCTTTCTTTCTTTTTTTCAAAAGAAGGGGGAGTTTGAAACTGAGAATAAAACTGACTTTCAGCCTTGCATCATCCAAAATATCTGTATTTCTCTGAGTCATTCAATCAATAGTGACCTATCTGGATGCAGATGTGTTTGTCTATTTTGCTTCCTTATTTTAAAAAGTCTAATATATAATATATTTGCATCTTTTTCATGCTCTGAACGTTCACAGTGTTCATACAATAGAATTAAAATACATGGTGCATCTAGCTTCTATGTGGCATAAATTAGACAATACAAGCTTGTCAAATGAGTAAATATCACTTTTTAACTGCTCCTCTTGTGATTGATAAGAACCGACATAGAAAAAGCCACTGTTACTTTTCTAGTTTTAATTCTTACCTTTATTTCTAATTGCTGTGTACCTAGCTACCTACTACAGATATATCTGGATAAAGATCTCACACTTTGTCCACATCTATTGGATTGTTTAAGCTATTTCTGGCTCCTAAATGCTTACGGAACCATACTGTTCCTAGTAGAAAACTAATCCATCACCAGTGTCACTTCAAACACTCTAACTTAACTGAAGTCCTCCCTTTTCACTCTGATGACACATTCTCCCTGTTCCAAACATATGTTCCATTTGTATCTCTCATATGGTACTTTTCTATTTCTACCTTGCATTCTAAATTTTTACAGTTTATCATCCCTCCGAGAATACAAACTCCTTAATGACAGAGTTCATATCTGGGCCATTTTTTTCCTCACAGGAATCATGTGTAGTGGTTTTTATACAAATATAATTGAAGGAATGCTTCCCATCTGTAGGATTATCCTTTCAGATCATTCTCTAGTTCTTTAATATATAATTTACATACAATTTTTTAAGAATCTTGATATGAAAGAACAAGAATTCAATAAATACAAGTCTCCCTATAATACAGCTCTCTGGGACCATTTATATGAGCCCAAATTCCTTTGTGCCTAAAGATGATAATATAATGTAATCCAAAAGAATAATGATATGCATAAAATGTACCCTAACTCCTAAATAAAAACTTTAATGTATATCATTTAATATCTTATTAATTAATAAATAATTAATCACTTAGTAATACAATATTTATCATTCAATTATAATAATTTTCAGAGGTTTAATATTTACAAATGATTTTTACAACTATTATAACATTTTTTACATTACATCTAAAAGACAGACAGATGTTAGAACCACAGAAGATATTTTAAAAGAAAAAGCCAAAAGTTACTGGGGAGAGTAAGATACAGTAAGATCTCACTGTTGTAGGAAAGTCAGGGCCCAACTCTCAGTATCCAAACTCTGGTGAGCAAAACAGATCCAGTCCCCAATTACTGCATGATGAGGCACGAAAAACTAAACAACAATAGCAAGTAATGCTGTTTTGTTGGAGAATAATGGTGAGTAGAGAGAAACTTCTGAAGTATAGTGATGAGGGAAGACATCGTGCCTGGGCAGATTCTTCTTAAGCTAAGAACTGACAGATGAGAAAGTCAGATATTAAAGGGAAGAGGAACACGGAAAGAGCATTTAAGTATAGAAACAGGTCTGTACAACTATCTTAAAATAAGAAATTTTAGACTTCTTTCCAAGGCATAGCATATTCATTATGAAAATATTTCCATCACTGATTACATGCCAACTATGCTTCATCCTTTCTATCCTTCATACTCAAAGAAAACATTTCCTGAGCTACATATTTCCTTATATTCTTAATATATCACTTCTACCTGAAATGCTCTTTTCTGACATCTCTTCACAGAATAAAATTATATTTTTCCTTAAAAAACTCAGGTTGCATCTATTCTCCCATAACTTCTATCTCCCCTAATGACTACCTCCCATATATTTAATTACTAACATTTTTATTAGCTGTTTTAATGAATTATTTACATAATATAGCATCATTTTAAATATAAAATGCAAATACTTCTAGCATGTTTACAGTTATACAAGTATGCAAGTATGATCACAATTTAATGGTAGAATATTTCTTCCACTCAGGAAGGAAACCTCATGCCCATTTACAGTTCTCTTCCATTCCCAACCCCACCAATATTCTTTCTATCGCCATAAGATTTTCCTTTTCTAAACACTTCATATAAATGGAGTCACAATGTATGTTCATTTGTGTCTAGCTTCTTTAATTGAGCATATGTTTTTTGAGGTTCATTTGAGTGGCATGTTTTAATACTGCATTCTTTACATTCATGAATAGCTTTCCATTGATCAGCTATTCCAAGTTTTGTTTATCCATTCACCATTTGATGGGTTTTTAGCTCAGTGTAATTTCTGCTACTGGAAATTATGTTGGCTGTAATGAACATGCATGTACAAGGACATAAACCTTCATTTCCACTAGACACCTGTGAGTATTGCTGAAACACATGCTATTCTACCTTCTCTTATTCCATACCTTCTACACGTTTTTTTTTTTAATTAGTTTGACTTGTTTTTCTTTGTTTTTACATATCTATCTCCCCCTATTGGGCTTTAAGCATCATTACACCAGACAGCAGGGTTCAGCATTTTTCCCCCTCTTCACTAACAGCTTTTACTAGTATAGAGCAGTGGTCTGTAAATTTGCCAGACTCAGATCCTAGGTCTGTCTTTCCATCAGGGAGGCATTCATTCCCACAGCCACAAGAGTGCTCCCTACTGAAGCTCAGAAAACAGCCCTCCTTAGGAATTGCCCCTTGCCAAGAGGCTGTTTTGCACAGGGCATTCTCCCTCCTTTGGGGTTGCTTTGATCCAATGACTATCTACTTAAGGATACAAATACCTGGATTTTTGCCCCTACTTAGGACATCTCTAAAGACACTCTAGTTTCACATCCTGAGTTGAGGCTACTGTTGCAAATGTATTGAGTTCACTTTCTCTTTCTGCCCAATCCTGTTTTCCCTGCATTCTCCCTTGTTCTGTGATTGTTGACAGCACTTCCCAATAAGCCTTCTACAAGCAAATTTCACTCTCAGAATGTATTTCCTGGGGAAGTTGACTGAACACCTTATACAATGAATTCAAACGAGAAAGTTGACTATCAAGGAGATAATAATCTTCAATACTCGGCATTCTTGAATTACAGGCATTTAGTCAACTGTCGAGATAGAGCTTCAATCTCAGTTCTATCAGACAATTAAGGATTAGTCGAGATGAATTTAAGCCTCTCCCTGTTCCATGCTACTTGAACATCAAAAGCCTTATTCAATATTTCTACAAATTATTGTGGAAAACAAGTAGTGGCATTAACCAGTTTCTTCTGTCCATTTGTTTAGTTAAAAGATTTATTGAACTGTCTAATATCTTGATCTTGAACTACATTACTCTAAACAAAAACTGACCCCATTTTTATTTTTTTTAATGACCAATGTGTATAGTAGGCCACATTGATTATTTGAGAATAATAAAATAAGAATTTTCAATTGCATTTTAGATTTTCCTGGTCTAAATTTTCCTGTGACCTCCACAAGAGGACTATTTTCCCTGACCTCTTCATCTAAGGAGTATGTCAGCCTCTTGACATCTTACTGACATTTCCTCCCTCTCCTTTTTCTGATATATTTCTCGTGTCCCTTCCTTTTCTCTTCTGCCCCCTCTAAGACACACTTTTCAGGTGTAGAAAGTAAAAAAACCTATTTTCTTTGTAGTTATGCACTCAGTTTCTTTTGTATCCTAAACAGCATTCAAGACTTTAATAGAAATAAAGCAAATTATTTTCTAAAGGAATTCTTTTGCTATTTATTAAAATAATATACTTTCAATCTTTACTACATAGAGATACATTAATTCACTGGGAAAATACTTATACATTAGTTTATAATAGTTCTAATTAAGGAGTTATGGAACCTTCTGATTTCAATTCTTTTGGCACTCTACAGTATCAGGATAAACTGTCTGAAAATAGTGGGGTGTTTTAAATAAAACAGTGTCAGAGATCTACAAGACCACTCTGAGATTTTGTCATTAATTAAAAAGAATTACAGGACCCAAAGGCTGATTATTTATGGTTATGGTTTGCTACAGTGAAAGGATACAGATTAAAATCAGCAAGAAGAAAAGGCATATAGAGCAAAGCCCAGAAGAAGTTACAAACTTCCTAAGCATCATACCTCTTAGCAGTCTACCAGGGTACACTAAATTCTCCCACCAATTGTGCATGATAATGCATGGAAAGTGTTGCCAACCAGGGAAGATTACCCCAGCCTTGAGTCCAGAGTTTTCATTGTAAGCTAGTCATTTAAATGTGCAGTACTTGTATAACTAGCTCAGTTACACACACTACAACCTCCCAAAGCAAAAACAGGTGCTAACTGTAAGTCATATTGTTAACATAAGTGCTAGTTAAACTGTACAACATGTCCCAAAGCCTCAGGCATACATAAACACTTGTACTGCAGACATTTCAAGGTTCAGAGCTTAGTTTCCATGGATAGTCAATTCTAAAAGTAGACTTTTCTTGGGAATATGTAGGATTTCAGCAACCCGAGTTTGCTGAGCTAATCCCTTCCTGCACTGATGGTATGGTGATGTAATGTCAAATTTTTAGTTTCAAGTTACCTATTTATTTTGCTTAACTCATTCACTCACTCAGGCATCACAACAGAAGTATCTTAGAAATACATCTAAAGTCAGCTAAGTATTTTACAACATTATCAACCAAAGTCCTTCAAAAAAGACACAAAGCCAGAAAATACTGCCCTCACATCTGCTACATAGCCAGGAATAATCCATACATTTTGCAATTTTGCCAGATGGTGGAAAAACTAAAACTGTCTCCTTCCTGGGGGAGAGGTTAGATAGAATTCCAGTTGATTCTATTGCATATACACCAAAGTTGTCTCCATGTAGTCATCCATTATTTTATCCTTTTGTGTCTATCATAGTTAACATCACCAGTATCAGTGAAAATACTGAAACTTTGAAAGATGGGAAAGAGTAAAGAGGTGAATCAATATTCACATAAAACATTTTGTCCTTTGTACAGGAACACTGAGAAATAAGGTCAGTATATCCTTTAGAGGCCAAAGAATTTACTAAGACTATAACATGAAGTCTGTCTACTTTCGTTACTTTTTGCACAAAGTAAAACTGAGCCTTTGGAATACAAGACAGCAATAAAAGCAAGCAGCAAGTGCTTTAGATCTACCACTCTTTTAGGTAGAATCTGCACTTCCCTGTCCTTTGTTTTCCTCCCTCCAGCTTTCCCTATATCTCTTTCATCTTTCCCTTTGCCGCTTTCGTTGCTCCTCTTTCTCCTTCCTCTTTTCCTTTTATTCTTTAAAAAGATTTAGTGAATTCCATTGCACTTTAAAAACTGTATTATACATTTAGAATTCAGTGATAAATGAGACCAATATGGTAACTACCTTCATGAAACAGTCTAATAGGAACAAAATTTTCAGTGGCCAGTTGTTCTTCACGTGTAAACACCTGCTAACCCTTATGCTTATCCCTGATCACTCACCACCACTCCCTTCCTAGTGCTCAGCATTGCAAGCCACACCAGGCAGGCACATTCACTTGCAAAGCTTCACTCATGCACTTTCTTGTGCAAAGCTTTGCAAGCTCTGCACCTCTGCTGTAATACCCATTTCACCTAGTTCCTAGCACTTAACCTAAATTCTTCTATTATTCCTTCAGCTTTCCTCTTCAGAAGTCTTTTCTGTGTCCTAAGATCAATGATACCTTTGAAATGCTTTGCTGTTGACATGTGGAAGCTTCAGGCATTGCAGCTATCAGTCCAGGCTGTATGCCTGAGCCACACAGGGAAACCATTCATCTGACACATCAGATACACCCATGGGAAGTCATTCCTTTGAGTTTCTCTAATTGTAGAACACACTTGAATGATTTTTGCACCAAACAACTGCTCTCTCAGGAATCAGAAGAGTGTAAAATAAACAAAGCGCCAATGCCACACTTCTGTGACTCTGGAGGAAGCTGGCATAGGGTTTTTTCTTTTCATCAGTCTTTTATCTCTGGTTCTTCCATTCAAATCAGTAATTACTTAATTCTACAGTGTTCTTTTTTCCAGGAGTCTCATAGTCTTCTTGTTGGCCCTTGCATCAGTTACCTTTATTGGTGCCATAACAAATTACCACAAACTTAATGATGTAACGTTTAAGTCATTTATTCTATTTTATTCTATTTTCTTAAATTTATGGAGCTCAGAATTCCTAAATGTTCACTGGATTAGCATTGGGTATTGACAAGCTGTATTGCTTTTGGAGGCCCAAGGGGAGAATTTGCTTCCTCACCTTTTCAAGTGCACATAGGCCCCCTCAATTTCCTGGCTTAGTGTTCTTTCCTCCATCTCCAGAGTCAGCAATGTAGTATCACTATCCTCCTTCCTTTCATTGTCACATCTTTTTCCCTTGTGATTACACTGGCTTATCTGAATAAGCCCCGTACCCATAGATTCCAAAATTTATTACGCCTGACAATTCTCTTTTACTATATAATATGCTCTATTCATATGTTTGGAGTACTAGGACACAGACTTTATTGTTCTAACTCAGCCATAATTGATTTCCTCTACAGCCTAGAGACACCTTTTCTATTTGTACATAAAGGGCTTTAAAACTACTGGATTCTGTTCCTTTGTTTCGTTAAGCAATGACAGGAACTGGCCTCAGTTGGTCTGCAATTTTTTTGTTTCTTGATGTTTTTCATCCTCTCTCACTGGCCTTGCTACTAACAGCATTGTATATTATCCATCGCTGCCCCCACTAGGAGATCTGTTTTTGCCTCATCACATACATTGTTCTCACTGGTGTTAGGGGAACCTCTTCATCAGTACAGCAACTACTTTATTAGTAACTACTTCATTAGACTACTAAGTTGGACTATCTGGTTGTTTCTGTGTCTAACAATATCATTAACACTTTATCTCCATTTGTAATCTAGGAATTCAGGTTTAATTTTAATCCCAGTCTTTTACTCAACATGTTTTGTAACTTTTGCCAAGTGAATTATCCTTCCTGTGCCATAATTTTTCTCATCTATAAAGTTGAAATAATAACATCTATATTGCATATTTCTGATAACATATACTGAAGAAATGCTTGGAATGTCCCTTCAAATTATATCATGAAGATTTAAGGGATTATATATATATATATATATGTATAGTATTATTATATTGATAAGTATCATAACTACATGAAACAAAACCTAAGGATTATCTGGAGAGAGTGAAAGGAGACTTGACTGTAGAAGGCCTTGAAGGGGGTTCTGTGATACTAGAGTCAAACTTTTAAATCTTTGCTTAGGCAACTCTCAAACCTGAGAGCCCAACTCTAGAAAAGGACTTCCCCTTTCTCTACTTTTGTACCTCAAGCTGTTTATAAAACTCTACTTTATTCCAGAAGTTTCTGTTAACATTGGGAAGACTGGAAATTGTCTCAACCAACACTTTCTGAAATCACAACTCATAGATGTCTGTTTTCTCTTAACACAATCTACAGGGTACCCTGATACTTCCTTCCCTGAACAACAGCAAGGAAACTAATAATCTAAATAGACTGTTAGATTGTAAATAGATTGTAACAATCTATTTAGATTGTTAGTTTCCCAGACAACTAATAGTTTTTAGCCTTGTAGGCTTTCTTTCATGGAAAACAGTTGATTAAATGTACACTCAATTACTAACTTTATTATCTTTTTCTTTCTCTCTTCCTCATCAAATTTTAAACTAATAATTAAAAAAAAATTTACACGACTACCCTCCTAATCCTTATCCATTTCTAACACAAACCCTTTCCAAAGGTTTAAAAACTAGAACAGTAAATCTAGTAATTTTCAGAGGACATTGGTATCTCATATTCGTGCCTCCCTTATAGCTTTGAGCTCAAATACAATCAGTTTGCAAGTCAAAACAAGATTTAAGCAACTGCCAATTCATATTGGCATCTGAAAAATCAAGCTGTGTTCTGATGTTTGCTTCATAAATTACAACCAACAATAAAGATTCTGAAATCAGGGTTTAAGTGGCAATTTTCTTGATGATGCCTGACACAGAACAGAATGCATTTTGTAAGGCCACACGGTGCTATCTTTGCAAGGCTGGCAGCAGTGGGATGTTTTCTGTGTAGGATGTTAGCTAAGGTTAGTAAAAGGCCACCAATTATATATGTTCCGAGCCAAGATGTTTTTCATATCTATTTATACACTTTAATCTGAAATGGCCAGAATTCCAGGGGTCATCAAAGACAACATAATCTTAAACAAAAGTGATCAGCCCCACCCTTTCAAATTACATAGAAACATCAATGGGACCAGACCATGAGGCAATTATTCTGATAAGCTTTCAGGGAAGGAATTAATTTATCATTATTAATTGAGCACTGAGTCAGAGAGAAACCCCAAGAATTGCCTAAGATCATGTAGGCAACAACAAAATCAAAACTAGAGCTTAAGATACCTGATATATTCCTTCATTCCAGATACATGGGCCCTCCATTCAAATTTAATCATTCATTTCTCATTTTAAGAGCCTTAATTTGAGTCTGCTTTTCTGCTCAATAAGACCCCTTTTGCTACTCCTTTCCTCTGCAAGACTTTCCCAAAGACATTCATACCCATACATTTATTTCTCTATTTATTTATTATCTCTATTTATTTCTCTGTTTATGGGATTATTGAATCCCATAGTCTGGTTCCCATAATTACTCACCATTACTTAATTTAGTCTCTGAAGGCCTCCAAATAGTTCTTTTTTTGACAATTCAAGGAACATGTATCACCTCTATAATTCGGAATTAGAAACCAGAAAAAAAAGACCTCCAAATAGTTCTTTTTTTGACAATTCAAGGAATATGTATCACCTCTGTAATTTGGAATTAGAAACCAGAAAAATGGGACTTACTGGGTTGTTTTTTTTTTCCCCACTCAAGAAAAGCATGCCTGGTTCTTAATGAAAAGTCGGAATATTAAGTCATGACTACCATCATTACTTTCCTCTTTACTCAAACAAACAAAAATCACCAGTGGAAAACCATAGATAAAAGAAGTTCTTGATTTAGGATTAAAAATTGATATTGGAAGAAATACTAGATTTACCACACCTTGGCTAATATGAAAACCATAACTAGATATATGATGCCCCAATGTTGAAAGAAACCCTTAATCAAAATCGCAATTTGACACTCAAAAATCAAGGGTTACGTATCTACTTGTTATTCAATTGCATCAAACTTCTTAATAACAGTTTGCCTTATTCTGGCACATGAACAGTTCTATCCTGAACTTATTTCTTCACACATAATGCTTCTGAGAATACTATCATCCATGATTATGTTAAATGTTATGAAGAAATAGCATCATTTCTAACCAAAGGACATCCTTTCATAATGAATGTATGGGGGCAAAGGGTGTATGCCCTTAGGATAATTGGAATAATTAGATAGTCTATGAGGCAAAAGCAAACTAGCTTTACTGAACAGTGAAAGATCTATTTAACACTTTGCTATAGAGACAGCTCTAAGGCTCTAAGACATCAACTTGTGAGTTGCTGTGCAATATTAAATGCCCATGCCTTGAACCAGTGACCCATATATTATGTTGTTTTCTTCCATAGCCAAATTATGGAGGTCTGAAAATCAATCACTTTCAATTTTTGTTTGCTATCCCAATAACTCTGAACTCTGCTGGCCTGTAGATTTTAGTTCCCAAGACAATGACGTGTTCAGTTAGGTCTAAATAATGCTTAGACTAAATTGCAGTTGAGATTTCTATGTGGATATTTCTAGCTACTCCGGCTACTGATGGGACCATAGGGTAACAGTCCCAGTGTTGGACAAATTGTTGACACTAGGTCTAAAGAGATAACTGACTTCTACTATATTCTGTGCCTAAGGAGTAAGGATAGATCCTTGCAACTTTGAGGCTTCCTGGGTAACCATTTGCATCATCATATCCAATGGAGTAGGTTAATGGAAAATAACCTCAATTTCATATTGGCAAGACTATCAAGGACTCAGATCCCACAGGAATCAAGGACTCAGACCCCACAGGAATGAAGATCACATTTCTTGAAGTGGAATCCCTGGCCAGCTGAGGTGCTGGCTAAAGGTTAAAGGAATATACAGTATGTGGCAATGAAATATACTTGTCCTTCTAGCTTTGGTTGTTTTAAAAAAGGAAAAATTAAGGTAGTTATTATTAGCCTCATTCCCTCTTTTTCCACCTTTATGTTAGGTTATTGCTAGTGATTATAGCTACTGTTTAGTTTATAGGTGTGAAATAGTGAGGAGTAATAGTTGGGTTAGAAATATGACAGGTCTAAAGGAAGAATTAGGCTCACCTGAAGTTTTTAAAGATGAGGATGAAGGTCCACTTCATGATATCACAATCACTGAGTGCACTGACTGAGTGTATATGATTTTCATTTTCTTACTGTGCTAGATATATTACAGTTATAACTATTAGACCAGTTATTAATTATATATATATATATAACTATTAGATGCAGTTTATTTCAATTTTTCCTAGACAACCTACATGGTACAACTAAATTAAGCATGATTTTTAAAGAAATCATTAAAAATAAACTTATTTATTGAGTAGGGGGGAAAGGGCTGAAGAGGCACCAGTAGCAGTTCATTATTTATTTATGTTTATTATTTAAACATCCGTGTTCTTTTTTATTTTTTTTACAATATAGGATCCCCTCAGGTTATTATAGTTTTATTATAATTTTTATAGTTTTACCAACAACAGTTATTATAGTTTTACCAACATCAAAGTGCCCACAATTCTCCTCCACACTCCATCACACTCTCCTTCTTACTTATTCTTGAATATTTCCCTTCCTTTTGCTCTCCTTTCTCCACTTGAATGTCTCAGATATACAGTCTGCCTTCAAGGGTCAGTTTTACAATTTATCTTTGTCTGCTACATTCTTGATTTTTCTGCATTTCACATGTAAGTGAAAGCATCTGATATTTTGTCCTCCTCTGATTCACTTCACTTAGAATAATCTCTTCCAGTTCCATCCATGTCCCCTCAAATGATATAAATTTATCTTTTTTGAATATTGAACAGTATTCCACTGTGTATATATACCACATCTTCTTCACTCATCTGTCTTGGGACATTTAGGTTGTTTTCATATCTGGGTTTTGTAAATAGTACTGCTATAAATTCAGGAAAGCAGATTCCCTTTTAAATTTGTGCTTTTGTGCTTTTTGGTTCGATACCTAGCAGTAGAATTGTTAGGTCATATAGCAGATCCATTTTTAGTATTTTTAGAAATCTCCACACTTCTTTCCATAGGGGTTGGATCAGTCTACATTCCCACTAAGAATGTAAGAGGGGTACTTTTTCTCCACAACCTCTTCAGCACTCTTGTTTCTAGTTTGTTCCATATGCGTCATTCTCACAGGTGGAAAGCAGTATTTCACTGTAGCTTTGATTTGCACTCTCCTGATGATAAGTGATGACAAGTATGTTTCCCATGTGTCTATTGGTCATCTGCATGTCTTCTTTGGAGAAGTGCCTATTTAGCTCTTCTGCTGATTTTCTGATTGGGCTGTTTATATACCTTCAATATCAAACCTTTATCAGATGTATAGTGTGCAAATATTTTCTCCCATTCAGTGGTGTGTTTCTTTGCATTGGTCACTGTCTCTTTCATTGTACAGAAGCTTTTCAGTTTATAGACTTGAATGTGACACCTGAAACCATAAAAGATAGAAGAAAATATGCAAAACAGTCCAACATTAACCGCAGAAACATTTCTGTGTACTCATCTCCAGCAACCAGGAAACAAAGGAGAAAAGGAACAGTTTACAATCCCATAAACTTGGTCTCCAGATTTTTATGATCTGGATATTCTTGTTTCAGATGCAGCCTGTAATATATGGCAATGATACCTCTAGAAGAAGACTTGGCTATTGCTAGTATTCATTAGCACTGGCTTTTCTTGTGCTTATGATGGAATGGAGTAGGATCACTTTGAATCATAAAGCATCCTCTCAAGATTGCCTTGCAGCAACCACACCTGGCTGAGACTTAGTCTTTCCTGAATATGTTCCATCCCAATCCTGCAGTCTTAATCATTAGAATAAAGCTAACTTCTCATTCTGCTTGTCCCCTGCTCAAGCTGGAAGGCTACTCTAATTGGCTCAAGTACTTTATCATATACAGACAAATTTGGCAGCTTTAGAAATCAAAACATTTATCTGACAAGATCATGCCAAGAGCTAATAACCATCTTTTAGCCACTGTATATACTAAAAAGGACATTAACATAGTTCATACATCTTTCTAGGGAATATAGATAAGAAACCCAATAGTTTCTTCAAACAGACCCCCAGTAAAAATGTTAATAATTGTCTTTACCATTTCTTATTCTGATCTAGGTTAGTTAATTACAAACATTATGAAATTAGATACGAAAGCCAAAGGATGAATTATTTTGAATAGGTCTTCAAATTGATTGCCATACTCAGCTTCCCTCTTTGCAACTGCAACACCTACGCTTCCTACACTACAATGCAGGTAGCGCTGCTAGAGAGCAGATGTGGCCATATATTAAACAGCATATAATTCATATGATGATTAGAAAAGTATTTCATTTCATAGTCTGCTCCCAAAAATGGAGTGAAGCATCGCTATGTCCTCCCATGAAAAACACATTGAAAGAATATGAAGAATTTGATGTTTGAAAGCAAAGACAGAGATCTGCATGTGTTCGGAACCACTGAATCCAGTATCATCTGAGCACTAAGATAAGGGTCCTCTAACATCCATTGTGAATATCCTATGATTTATATATAGAACCTTTGATTTAGATACCAAAAAAAGTATGCTAGGTCTTGATTTTCCAATTTCTTGTGTGGAATCTGTGTATACTATTATTTGAGAAATCTTGAATTACATTCTCTATATTAGTCTAACTAAATAGGTGTTTAACAATTCAGTTCAGTTGAACACATATTTATCAAGAACTTCCTAGGTTTAATCTGTGCCCTAGATAATAAAAATGCAATGATGAATCCTTCAGTGAAAATTTGCTTCCAAGTTTCTCAATGTCCATATTAAAGAAAGAAAAGTTCTACCTTACATCATCTTTTGAGTAATTGCTAGGCCTACACTATAAATTAGTTAATTTTATCTTCATGTAAATTCCAAAATATAAGTCTTATTCACACTTAACACATGGGGAAAAACAGATTTGAGAGGTTAATTAACTTGCCTTAGATCAAAAACTGGTAACAGAGAAAAAAAATAAACAACTAGTTGTTCTCATTTCAAAATTAAGCCACCCACATTACCCCTTGCTGCCTCCTTCATAGCAACAACAATATATATTCTATGTGCTAATGTTTTATACCTGTGACCTCATTTTATCTTCACAGAAATATTTTAAAGTTAGAATTGCATTGCTATTCCAATTTTAGCTATAAGAAAGTCAAATCATTCTTTAGAGACTGTAATATAAAAGGGAAGGTGATGTGTTTGGTGGAACTATGGCCAAAATTGGACTGCATCTATTTGAAGGAAATTAGAAAATGGGAAAGAAACAGAGAGTGTAAATCCTAACTATCTAATTTCTCTTTAAACTTATTTATTTGTATCTAACTTCACTGTAAATTCCTTTAAATTAGGATTTGGATCTTAAACTTGTTAGGTATAATATAACCTAAGTCTTTATTATTTGGAATTATAGTTCAGAATTTAAAAAAGTCTTATCCTCATACAAGACATTCTAATATTCTTATCCTAAGCAGAAGCATAGTATACCAGTTCAGCACTTTAAGTTTCTCTTGACTTTATAATAAATATAAATATTTTAGGGGAGAGATAGCAAACCAGACACTTCAATACATTTGTTTAGTTACTATTTTCTTGCTTCATGTCTCTCATGTTTCATCCAAGTGATGAAACTTGAATTTGAAAGCTAGCAAATAACAAAGGAACAAAGAAATTCCAAAAAAAAAATACTGCCTATAATCCAGATATCTATTTATTAATTCAACAGGATTCTCTTGAGCAAAATCTATAAGTCAGTCACATTGACTGATGTCCTGATTTTCAACAGCACAAGTACCCCCAAAGATTTAGTTACATCTTCCTCTTTATTCTATAGTTGAGAAACTTTGTCTAGCCAATTATATTAAATAACAATATTTATATTTTCCATAGTATAAATCAATGTCATGTATGATTCTTAAATAATATTTCAGATTGGCATGCTCTACCAAGAGAAATAAATGCAGTTGATACAATTAAAACCAAAAGATAAAAAAGTTGACATTTTTTGTTAGTCTCAGCAGCACGTAAGTTGATTCTGTCGTTTTATTTAAATTTCTTGAAACATGGAAGATAACACATATAATCCCAATTCTCCTTAGCAATTTTAGGTTTCAAGGAATTAAGGGTGAGAAAGTTGAAAGTTGAGAATCAGACAATACATGGTGTTTCATTCTCCTCTGCCTTTGAACATGGCAACTCCCTCTGCTAGATACAGCTTCCCTTTCTTCTGTATTCACTTGTTACTGACCAATTTTGCTCCATAGTTCACATAGTTCAGTTTGGTTTTTATTTTTGCTCCATAGTTCAGTTTCAGGCATGCAATTCTCCAGGAAAACTATCTTTATATTGCCTCTCTTCCAGGTCTAGGATAATTTTTACTCCTAAGAGATCCCATCATTAACAGATAATAAAATGATGTCTGCATTTATAATAGTGCATCAAAACCATGTTTTAATCTTATTAAACTATGAGCTCCTGAAATTTATGACACTCTTTTATCTGTTTCCCACACCAGGAAAATTCCCAGAACTCGCTAAGCACTTGATACTTGCCTGCAAAGTAAATGAAAGAGGATGACTTATCCAAAGTCATGCAGTTAGTGAGTTCTATTTACTTTCTACGCTTTTTTTTTAATTAAGATAACTGGTTTACAGCATTATTTATTACTTAGCAACATATGATCCTCTCCCTTATCACACAACACCTACCACCAAAACACCCACAGTTAAATATAAATTCAAAGGTGTTTCTATGAATATGTCATTTCTTTTTTTAATTTTTATTTATTTTTTTATTAATGTATATTTTTTAAATTTTAATTTATACATATATATTTCACTTCTTACTGTGATGTATTTTCAAGATAAAGTAAAATATGTTCATTACATACTCTATTGTAATGCAGGCTTTGTGGTATCTCTCAAAAGCTAATGTTTCAAAGGTATTGTTTGCATCCTATTCTAATTTTTTAAAAAGTACACATATTTACTTTAGAAGTTTGATCTAATGACCCCATCTTACATGCACAGCTCTGGGTGTGACAAAATATAAAATTATAGTACATGCTAATGATGCTATTTCTAGAGCCTGTTGATTTGGAAACACACACACACAACTTCTTCCATTTTCTTTAGGGAACTAGAACCCATAGGTTAGGAGACACAAATTCAATTGAAAGATCACTAAACTCAAAGTAGGGAAAGTTGGCTTCAGGCTCAACTCTTCTACCATATATATGGCCTTGGTCAGAGATCAGCCTCTCTGAATCTCACAGTTTTTGCAGTTACAAATGAGATATTAGACTGAAGACCTGTGCGTCAACCTTCCCTCTGCACAACCCCAGTAGTGAAAGTCACATCGATTACAATGCAAGTAACTCTCCTTGGAACTGTAAAATGTGCCAGTTCTGCTTAAGAAATTTCCAGGCTCATCAGCTCATGTTAGTTATGTCCTGTTATGGATGTACAATGGTAGAAGATTTCAGTCACTTATTCCTTAAAGTGTCAACCATTCTCATTATTCTCTCACAGTTTTTCAGACTCAACTTGACAGCTCAGGAATCATATCAAGAAATCCTGTAGTTTTGATCTGACATTGATACCTTTTATGTGAACCATGCTGACATTTTACTTATATTTTCCCATTCCAAGTGCCTCACATCTCATCTCTGTCATCTTCCAAAACACTCTTTAGGGGCAAAATGACACAGAACAGGACTTTTGGAGTCCCATGGGAACCTTCCTAAGGTTAATCAGGCATTCTTAAGAGGTTGTTAAAAGCACTGAGGCTTTCTTCCAAAGCTAAATGCACACTTTCTCTCTGAACTACAGCTGACCCTTATGTCAGTTCCAAAAGCAATGATCATAGATATTAGAGGTGATAATGACACATTAGCTCATTTATTCCATTTCTCCTGATATCACTCTGGGAAAAACAATGACACTAGACAAAAGCTCCTGTCCTTCTACTCCTCCTTGTGGCTCTCACAAATAAAGAGTATGTTTTTAGAGTATGTTTCCCAACCCTTTTTGCTTAAAATTCCTGATATGCAGTCCCTGAACTTCCATAAAAAGTACTCTTGAAATAGAATGAAAATGATAAAGTTGAGAAAAACAGATGGAAAAAAAAGAAAGCAGTGAGGAGGGAAGACCAAAGGAAGAAAGGACAAAATTTAATATTTCCAGCACTGTGATGGTAGTTTCGCTTTTATTATTTTATTTAATTAATTTCTAACTTGTAGACTGATTTTTCCTCTGAAAATGTAATAATCAATGCTGAGAAAAGTTAAAACATGTGTACAGATTGTAATATCATACTCCATGTGGTATCCATGCCCTAGTTGCTTTTCTAACCAATACTAATACAAATTCTAGAGAGAAAAGGAAAGTACAAATGAAATTATTAAAAAGATTTTTGGAAAAAACATGTATATTTCTTTTTTCCATTGCCTTTAATAAACTTTTACACATAATAAAAATGTGACCCATTGATGTTGGGGTAAATGCCCAGGACCACACAGAAATTTACTGATTCAAGTTGCTGTTTTGTTGCTGGCTGGTATCCCCTGTTCATTATTAAAAATCCTGTGAAGATAATGCAAAAGGTTCCGATGTTTTCTTTAAGGTGCTAGAACTGACAATAAACCTACCCAGAGTGGGATGGTTGGAAAACAATGCCACCACCCCCCCTTCACCAAGGCTCAGTGGTATCATTTTCAATTCCACATTTCAATGCAGACAAGGTGATTCATCAAGTCCACAACTTGTGGACCTTGTGCTGAGAACTCAAGGCACCATAAGAAGTAACATATTCTCTCCCTTCAAGAGTTTTTCATTTTTTAAAAACCCTCTCTGTGAAGACTAATGGAAAAGGTGATGATTCTGAAGTGGTGATTGTGTTTTAAATATTCAACAGTATATTTTTTCAATGGAAGGTTGAAACTGAAAAACTTTCTGGAGGTAGATCAGTAGAATGCATCTTTGATGCCTATCAAACTTATCATACCTTTCCCCAACTATCTAGCCTCACATTAGAATAACTGTGACAAGATGAATGGACACAGTATTATTAACCAAAGAAAATGAACAATGTAAGTAATTCTTAATCAGCCATGTAGCAGAGATTTGACATGGCATGCATATAGCCATAGCATTGTTTTACTAAATGCATCTCCCACTGATGTCACCTGTAGAGCAACCTGAATCTCTTACCCCCCCCCCCCAGGATTATTGGAGCAATAGTTATATCACAAGGTTTGATTCTGACATGTGCAGAGTTCAGTGTGAATTATGCTGACTGATATTTTTATCCTTTCTCAAAAGGATTTAATAGTATAGTTATGTCATTACTAAATACTCAATTAAAATACATAAAAAGCACATTGGAATTTTTTTCTAGAACAAACATTTATGGTTAGTGTTTTAAAATTCTCATCTCTGCAGAATTCAGGTCATAATACAGGCATTACCTAGTTCAACCTGCCAGCATTCAGGGAGATATCAGGTAAATACTATTCCTTTCTGTTTCACCTCTAGGGAAACTGAGGCATAAACATTTGTTGGAACATATTAGAGTCTGAAACACAACAAAAAACAATATCACAGAAACCCTGGAAATCCCACCTAGAGAGTTCAATTAGAATACGTGCAGTAAAATGGCTGATAGTATCCTAACCATTAGAATGTTTTAACAGAAATACTCACTATCCTCTGTCCATACCAATGCAACACCTTTATTTAGTAAGCAGAAAAGTATGGCAAGACAATATGCAAATTAAGAATCAGCTCTAGGGCGAGGGAAGGTAGTGCCTTGAGGGATAACATTGCAGCAATAGTATAATGTAAAGTTTTCCAAGTTGCTTTCTAAAACTAAAAGTTAGGAGGAAAGAAGGAAGAAAGGAAGAAAAGGATGGAGGAGCAAAGGATGCTCCATGAGAAAGGTCAAATAAGTATAGGAATCACCACAGGTTATTTGGTACCTCCTTGTAAAAATATATACCAATACAATTTAGAGAAGTTGTGCATACAAAATATACAAAAGGGGCAGTTAACATAAATTCTAGCAGAGACTAAAGGAGTGCTCTAAAACAACAGGGGCTAGTCAAAGTAGAGTTGGGCATCTTTACAAAAATTCAGAGACTTTAGGTCATATCTAGCAAATACCATGAATTTAACTTTCTTCCCCTTTCCATTCCTGTTTTTATTTTCATTTAAATAGGGCTAAACTGGCTGGTCTAGATGGGAATCAAAGACAAAAGTTCTGCCTAACATTTGTCACTGAATTAAAAATTGACCTTGAGCAACTGACTAAATGAAGTGATTGCTATATATGACCAACAAAATTACTTCAGTGATTGTTTGTACCTCTGAAATTATAATATAAATAGAATTCAAGGCCCTTTCCATTTCATGATGGTCTTAAAACAAAAAAACAAACAAACAACAACAAAAAAAAACACGTCTGGTTTCTGAATGATTCTCTGGTTATTTTCTCAAACCTTTGTCTAAACTACTGCATTGTGAGGTTCAAGACAGTTTAGTTTTATTTCTTCTGTGGTGTTTCTCTCTGTAATCTGCTTTCTTTCTTTGAAATCTGAAATGTGATCAAAATAAAACAAAGAGGGATTTGACCTCTAAAATGGAAACTTCACTGGAAAATTCCTTTTACTGTAAAAACCAATAATAAAAAGTAGATGGGAAAAAGAAATGGAATCTTATTTTACATCTGGATTTTAACTCCCAAAAGTGTATATTTCCATTGGTTGGCCATGCCCAGACATTTATTCACTGTTACACACAGTGAAAGGATTAGTTGATTTGGGGGGCCAGTTTAACCTTAAGTTTAATGAAAAAAGTACAACAAAACTAAGAAGAGTTCTCTCCATTCTCTCTTCTTTCTACCCAAAGAAAAGAGATTATTCAGATTCCTATCATCAGTTGAGAAGCATTTAGAGATGGTAGGTGACTTTGATTACAATATAGAATAAATAAGTGTTGTTCTTTTCCTTTTTTGTCTGTACAACTAACATAACACATTTTTCTTTATAGTTTTCTCATCTGAAAAGAAACCATCCATCTCTGGATTCTCTCAAATCTGCACATTTTTTTTTTTTGGATTTTAACTTTCTTCTAGATACCATATATATTACTACCTGCTTTCATGGTGTAACTAGAAACAAAAGAAGGCATGGCCTTTTACTCCAAACAACATGGCCAAAGTAAAATAAGATAGGATAAACAGAAGATATAGGCAAACACTGGATCAGCAGAGCAGACTCTACCTATTCTAGAAGAGCTTTTAAAATTTCTACATGGGGGTTTGTATAACAACCCACTAAAAATGAAGTTTGCGCTTATGTCCTCTTGCTAACATTCTTGTTTATATATTCATTTCTTTAATAATGTTTATTAATAGATACAATACAATGATACGAAAAAAGCAGGCTGCTGACCTTGGAAAATTTATAATTCTATGGAAGAGACAAAAATCAACCACACGTAGAAAGATAATAGTTTAAAAATAACCAAGTGTTTCTTAAAATTCTTATTGCCCCGTAAAAGCATGAATCAGCTTATGAAAAAAAAAGAAGTCAATTGAGAGTATGATGAATTTTTAAAGTCATATTTCAAGGACAATTGTCTTAGAAGCCAAAAAGAAAAGGTTTAAAAGAAAAGCTTAATTCTGAATATCAAGTAGAGGTTAAGTCTTAAGTAGATGGGTACAACGTTTATCAATAACTATGTGTTTGGAATACAATCAGTGGAGAGCTGATTTTCATGTGATATAGAAGCTTTCAGACTGGGAGAGAAAGCAAGGGTGTAATCCTGTGGTTAGTGTGATTGCTGTGAAAGAGAACTGACCCTGTCTCCTCCTGAGACAAACCTGCATGTAAGCTGGGCCCAAGCAGATCTTGCTGCCCCTATTGCATTCTGGGAAGGAAATGCAACTCCCAGGGAAACTAAATTCTACCTTGGCACCACAGTCCTGCTGTAGTTGTGGCTAAGTGACAGTTCCTAGACAAACAAACCTGAGGGCAGGTTCAGAGTATCACAGACCAAGTACTATATGGAAAACCAACTTCTTTTAATAGTAACACAATCCCTTCAACCAACAGAAAACCAAGTCCTAAAAACAGGTCATCCACTCTCTTGGAAGGAATTAGAATGAGACAGAGGGCACAAATGTGGCAATCAGGGAGAGTAGTAGGAAATGCTGTCACAGAAAGAAACAAAGGCTAAAAAGTAGATCTCGTCTCATGTCACAGAGAATACACACCTCTCTGAATAAGGTAGCCCATCCCTTCTTACTTCTAAAAACTCATAGGCCCAGAGAAAAGCAAAGAATATGAAGAAGGGAAAGTTCTCAAACTGAAAGAATAATAGTTATTTGAAAGAAACTAAAAAAAAATATCTAAAGTAGTAAGATTTAGTTGCACCATGGATGGAAATGAAATTCCATGAGTAAAATTCTGCTCGGTAGACATGAAGGAATTACATCTTTATACTCATTTGTACTTTGAGACTCTGAAATTTAAAAACTAACACAATTTATAAATAATTTATAAACAACAATTTATAAACAATTTATAAATGACCTTTGAAAACGGTACTATAAGAAAACTAGAATAAGTCTAATCTGGAGTCAATGAAAAGGTTTCCTAATAGAACTGATATTTGAGATAAGACTTGACATGTGCAACCTAAAGATAGATGAGTAAAAAAGAGAACTTTAGACTTAGAGGATAGGATGTACAAACACCCCAGGACAGGAGAGAGAATGATATATTCATAAATGAACAAGTCAGTCAAGATAGCTGCATGATGGAGAGCATGGAGAGCTATGAGATGGGACTTGAATGTGGCTCTGGAGATAGAAGAGCAGATCCTGTTGGAACTTATAAGCCATGCATGCATCTTACTTTTAATGTTAAGGATACAAGATTCTTTTTAGCATATTCCCAGTGGAGAGTAATGCATTGAAACATGTCTAACAAATAGTGGATCAGAGTGGGCAAGAACAAATGGGATCATTGCAATGTGCTGGGGATGAGATAATAGAAAAAGGTAAGGTATAGAGGTGAAAACAAAAATTTGAGGAAAAAATTTTAAAAATCAAAAGTACTTAGAGAAATGTATTGGAAATACATAGGAGAAAAAGGGTAGGATTCAGTACGGAGAATGAGTGACCTTCATAATTAAAAGTTCTTATAAAACTAGTGTCAAAATTATTTTTATTCAAATGTCATTAATCCTGAGATGATGAAAAAAATATGGACTTTGCTTTAAATGACTTGCTAAAAACAATGGTTTATGGTTCAAAGGGCAGTTTATCTAAAATGAATGATTTAACTTTACAGAAACTAAAATTATCTTATAGTTAAGCAAGTCATTAAAAGCTGATCTTAAATTTCCTGTTTATTTTTTAAGATGTAAGATGATAATTTTTAATTTATTTCATTTTTGTATTCTGTTACATAAATAAAACATACTCCACATACACAGGCAACTCTGTAGATTCCTCACATAGAGAAATCATTGCATTGGCTTTTTGGTTTTTTCTTTTCTTCTCTCTGGTTTCACTTGGCCCTCATTGTTTTCCTTAAACCTAAAGAATATAAATATGCTCAAATAGAGTATAGTACGCTGCTTCTTGTCAATGTTCAGGAAATGGACCGCATGTTTTCAGGACTTCTTTCTTTTGAAAGTAAGAAAATAGACACATCTGTGAGGTAAGAAAAACACGCATATTAAAAATTCTATGCCTGTCTAGACATAATCAAACCCATTTCATAATAGGTGTTAAATGCTTCTAATCTAAGTAATTTGAGAAAATTTTAAGAACTCAAGAATGATAGTAAAAAAAGATTCAAAAATCAAAATTTTCCCCAGGTTTGCCTTTAGGCTCCATGTAGTAAGAATAAATTAATTACTGACCTGACTCTAAGCTAATTGATTATATGTAAATTTTAAATTTAATATGCAAACTTTAAATAGTACATATGTAAATATGGAATATATTTGGCATATACAATATTATATATAATGTGCTTATTATATAATATATATAAGAAATACTAAAAAGGAACAAGCTTTCTTTAAGTACTATGCCAGCTTCCGCTGATTTCTCTTCTTTCTCAAAGTTTCCTAACCAAAAAAGATTGATCTTTCCCAGGTAGCTTTGACATTTCCAAGAAATGCTTCAATGAGCTGATAGACCGGAAAGAAAAAGTGAACTAGTGAACTGCTTCTCACAAAGGAGGTAGGCCACAGAATTTGATATATTATGTCACTATCTAAAAGTGGATAAATTGCATGATTTCCTCCCATTAGACAGGGTAGCCACCCTCCCTTTTAGCGGAGTTAAAGTATTGCTACCTGAAAGCATTTATCTGAGAAGATAGCACTGCAATGACAGGCAAAGATGACTCGATAGAATAGATCTGTCTGCCCCTATTCATGGAGTCTAGTTAGGAATTAGAAAGTAATCTTATTACAAAAGCCTTTCTCCAGTTTACCCCTTCAAATGTTTCTTCTTGCTTCACTGTGTCTCAGAGCAACTTACTTTCACAGCTATTCAAAAACATGCCCTTGCATATCTTCTTCAACTATAGTTTTTCTTGATTTCTAACTGGAAAAAAGTAAGCAATTATTTCTCCAGTTTTCTATCTAAACAGAATTACCATAGAAAAAAATAAAATAAGATTTATATTATACATGTAAATAAAATCATCCAGTATTTGTCTCCTTCTGACTTATTTCACTTCATATAATCTGCCCCAGGTCCACCTGTGTTGTCACAAATGGCAATATTTCATTGTTTTAATGTAGGTGCAATATTCTATTGCATATATGTGTGTGTGTGAAGATACATATCTTTTTTACCACTATCTATCTAGCTATATCTTCTTAATCCACTCATCTGTCATTGAACATTTATGCTATTTCCATAACATGGCTATTATAAATAGTGCCACAATGAAAAAGAAGGGTACATATCCCTTGCAATTAGTGTTTTTATGTTCTTCAGTTCTTGGAGTAGAATTGCTGGATTATATAGCAGATATATTGAGTAACCTCCAAAGTTTCTTCTATAAGCACTGGAACAGTTTATATTCCTAGTACATTTCTAGCAGTATACAGGGTTCCTTTTTTTCTTCATACCTCCACCAACATTTTCTTTCTGGTCATTTTGATATACTCCACTGCACATGTCTGAGGTGTTTTCATTCTGGTTTTGCTTTGCATTTCCCTGATGACAAGAGACTATCTGCATCTTTTCATGTGCCTACTAGCCATATGTATGTTTTCTGCTCTCTCTTTCATTGGGATTTAATTGGATTTGTTGTTGTTGCTGTTATTAAGTTGCATGAGTCCTTTGTAGAGCTTGTATATTAGCATCCTGTCAGGTATCAGATGTATTTTCTTCCATTTGATAAAATGTTCTTTCATTTTAATTAAAATTTCTTTGACTATGTAGAAACATTTTAGTTCTAGGTAACCTCATTTATTTTTGCTTTTGTTTCATTTGCTCCTGTAGTCAAGTTTCCAAAAACATCCATCCCTGAAGCAGCTATCTTGTAATGGTTTGCTTAAGTTTTCTTCTGTGTATTTTATGGTTAAAGTTATATATCCACGTCTTCATTACACTTTGAAATAATTTTTGAGTATTGTATGAGATAGCGGTCTAGTTTTATCCTTCAACATAGGTTTCTGAACACCATTTTTTGAAAAGATTCCCCTTTCTCTATTGTGTACTCCAGATTCTCATGGTAAACTCACAGTCCATATTTGTGTGGGTTTATTTCTGGTTTGCAATTCTATTCCATTTACCTGTGTATCTATTTTTATTCCAATAACATGCTGTTTTGATTACCATTGCTTTGTATATTGTTTGAAACCTGATGGTATGATACCACTTTTCTTCTTTTCTATCAGGATTATTTTGGCTCTTTATGGTCTTTTGTGGTGCCATATAAATTTCAGTAATGTTTACTCTATTTCTTTGAATAGAGTACAATTGAAACTTGGATAAGAATTGACTTGAACCTTTATATTATTCTTTGTAAGATAGTCATTTTAATACATTAATTCTTCTCATTTGTTAGCAGGAACACCTGAGTATATAAATTTGGGGGAGAAAGAAGCAAGCCTAGAATCTGTGATTTTCTTCTAATCAACAAAATATGACAAAAGTGAAGAGGAAGTATGATTGGAATTTGGTTTCAAATCACTGATTGAGTTTACCAAAAAGGAACTTATCCTGCATGAGGCTATGCTAATCTAGCTAACTGCCTTTACAAAAAGGAATAGGACCCACACTAACAAACCTCTCCTTACAAGGCACTGTGAAGTAAACACTCACATAGGAGTGGATGTGAACAGGATCTATAGAAGCTCAGGACCTGAGCACAGCCTCCTAGCAATAATCAGAAGAATGCTGGGCCCTTGGTGATACAACTTAGTGAATTCTGCCAACAATCTGAGTAAGTTTGAACATGGGCTCTACCTCTGAAAAGCCTTCAGATGAGAATGGAGCTCAGTTAACCCTTTTATTATAGTCTTCAAATCCTGTCTACAGGACTCAGCTAAACTGTGTGTCCATACTCCTGATCCATGGAAACTTTTGGAAATAAACATACGTTGCTATCTCTTAATCTGTGATCAGCTCCTACTCAGCTATATGTATTGACAAGTATAGTGATAACATTTCCATTTGGGAAAAACTTGGAAATTCAGCATTGATTCACTCAGTCTGAGAGTGTTTAGAAAAATGTGTGTTTGTATACGTGTTTAATATTTTCATATCTAGTTGCAGCAATTTCTCTACAATTGTTTTCTCTGTGATTCATTTTGCTCTCCTTATGTTCATTATCTTTTTTTGTACACATGTGCATGTGTTTGTGTATTTAAACAAAGCAGAATATTTTCTTCAATAAACTCCATCATTAGATTACTGTGTAGCATACAATACACAACTTGCTTGCAACTCTCTTTTGTTTTACCATACAGTTGGAAACTGTCAAACAAGGCTAGTTGAATATTTGAAAAGCACTGTTTTTCAGAGATTGCATCTTTCTACTTAACTGCATTTTTTCAAGAAAGAAGAGAATTTATAGTTCAGAACTGGCCACTTTCAAAAAGCTTAGGCACATGATAAAATCCTGTTATAATATATGCTTTGGGAAAGAACAAAGTTGGAGAGTTTATGATACATTAACAAGAACAACTAGACTCAATAACCTGACTGCTATAGCAGTTGATCAAATATGTATGTTAATTAAATCAATGAGTTATAAATATAATTCTGTAGAATAATCACTCACATATATTAAACATTTTTGAATACCAATATGCTTGAGCTCTGAAAGAAAAAAATTGAGGAGAAAAGTATATCAAAGAAAGAAGGAAACAACTGTGGATAACAAAGAAGAGCTCAAGATTTATAACTTTAAAGAAGAGATAGAAACTTACCAATTGGAACTGGTATGTGAAAGTATGTGAAAAAGAATGAGAAAAGGAATTTGGTTATCAGAAGGTATCACAGGAGCAAACACTTAGGCATGTAAATGACTGATTTATTCTGAGAGTAGAAGCATTTTACTACATTGGAAGAACTATTGAAAAGAAGCCAGAAACTAGAATTTTTCAAGTAAGATATTGTTCATAGACATATTGTGGTTTGACTATAAAATGAGTATTAAAATTTTGAAACAGCAGGCTATATAGAAAAGGATTTGGAATAGTGCTTAATTCATAATGTGTTTTATACATGTTTGCTATTAACATGGAAAATATTTCTGATAAATTTCTGGATTTCCAACTTTTTCTTAAAGATGAGAAATATGAAACTATAGAAGCTATCTACTAGAGAAGTTTCTTCATAAAGGGAATGCTGCATCACAATCAGTACATCCCATATGCAGCAATCCCCAGTCATATTCTAATGCATATCAAAGATTTACACTGTGCATTTGATCCTTAAAGGCATATGACATAGACGTGTCCCCTTTACCTGGTATATAAGGCATATTCACTATACCTCATAATTATCTGAAGGGTAGTCAAGTTTAGAATGGAAAACAGTTTTTGACTACTTCCTTGTAGTTATAAAAGAAATAGGTTTTTAAACCTATTTCTAAATTTTAAAAGCTAGTAAGTCAGAGTATAGCTTAGTTACATTAGACAAATCACTCACCAACCTTCTGGCACAATTTTGTCATCTAGAAGAAAAGAGATCTAATAACAACGTCTATGTTAAGGGGTTGCTGTAAGGATTGAATGAGTTAATAATATTTGGATACAGCTTAGCATATAAAAGTTGGCCATATTATTGTTACCACTAATACTTTTAGCAATTCTTAAATCTAGAAATGTAAAAATTTATAATCAGAGAAAATGTGATTTATTCAAGATATTCTATACACTCAAAATCAAAGTCAGAACTGTGACCTAGTCGCAAAGTCCTGCCAGTAATAAGGAACAAGAACATAGGATTGAAAGACTGAAAGCCTCGGTGAGTATGAAGAACTGTTTTATCTGAGAGTTCCAAAAGTCCATAAGCATAAAAATAAAAGATGTTTATGCCTAGAAAGTATAGAAATTATTTATTTATAATTATACAGAGGTTGAGTAATTAGTAATGATAACATGTAGGGTGTGGTCATGGCAGTAAAATGAGGTAAGATAGTCATAGCAGGAAAAGATTGAAAGAAAATGAAAAGTCACAGTGCTGAAACAATCATCACTTTGTATATTGCAATAATTAAGATTTAAGGCAGAATTAGTGTTGGAAAATGATGATGAATCAGTAGCTAGAATCTTTGAGAAATGAGAGAAGTAGCCTAGTGGGTGGTGAATGACTATCACAAGGTAGAATGGTGAGGTGGTATTGATGACATGAGAATCAAAGCTGGGTGCTTTTGTGAAGGGTAAGGAACATTGTGTGAAAGTAGCAAAGAGATAGCCATCTACCCGGCTTCCAGGGTCTATAATAGAAAAGGTTCTCAAAATAAAACCTGCGATTGAGAGAAATCTTGGCAAAGTATGTAAGGAGAGCCAAGTTTCTGGTAAAGAAAAAAAAAACAAAAACAGGGAAAATGCACAAAATAATTTGCAGAGAATCACTCCAGAGCTCCAGAGAATCTGGAAAGAGTTTTGCATTCAGGGAATTTAGGAGATGGGGCAGGGTCAGAAAAGTCACTAGGGATTATAGTACTGGATATATGGTATGATTGTGCTTTCTTGGGATATCTGATTTTATTTAGGATAAGGGATCTGAGGAGATTAGTTGTAAAGATGCCAAGGCAGATAGTGATAGAGAAGGTATAACTATATAGTGCAGAGGATGATTGAGAGGGGAGGCTATTTCCCAAAGTAGAAACAGTTCTCTGTCTCCCTTTAATTACTTCTGATGAAAATATCACATCCTGTAGAAAACTGATCCTATTTTGAATTCAGGGCTGCTCTTCTCTCCTTTACTGCTCAGGGTGGTAGTCCTATGCCAAGCAGGTTTTGGGATAGATTAAGAAAATAACAATCTACATCATAATCTACTAAGCATTCTCAATAGTGGCCCATTCTTGATCTCTGATCATTTTCAGATATGTCCATAAGACCATCAAAGCAATTGAATCTTTATCATTTGTTTGTATGTCTACCTCCATAATGAACTATGTGAATGTGTTTTTCAGATATCATATCATAGTCATCTTTGCATCCACAAGTACCTACCAGAACTTTTTTTACTAAGGGGCTGATGCTGAATATTTTAATATCTAAAAAGCTTAGATTATATCTACTTAATTGCATGATCTATCTTTAAGGTACTTATGTTTTAATGTCTTCTAATAAGGATGACTCTTCACAACTCAAGGCAATGAATATTCAATTAACTTCAACATATACTGAACACTCATTTTGTACATGAAACAGTGTTATATAGTTAAATGGATATAAATACAAATAGAATATTATTTCTGTCCTTGAAAAGTTAACTTTCCAATAAGAGAGTTGAAATCCAGAACTAAATCAATCAATTCAATCAATTATCATTTCGGAATTGTCTAATGGATTTACTCATAAACAAAGCTCCTTTATCTTTAACCTTTAAGGAAGGACTTTATTTCTGGAAATCCAATTATTTCAAGGTGATGACATCTAGCAAGGCAGTGGCATGGTGAGTGGATGTTGTGTCAGGAAGTTCTTGCTAGTAAAATTATAACCCCAAAGATGATACACCTTCCTCTTATATCTAAATACCTCATATATAATTTCAAATAGAAAAAGAAAAGGGAAGTTTTCCCCTGTAATATGTGAGCTATTTATGGATTATATTATACATAAAAAATATATGCTCTAACAACATCCTCAGTAATTTTCTGAGTCCCACTGAGAAGTAAGTGCTTTGAGAATTTGGCAAAGGAGAAGGGAGCTTGGCAAGAAAAGTTAAAACTAGTCACACCTTGTCAGTGGGAGTCAAAATAACACAATTTACGTGATTCTAGAAAACAGAGAGTTTCTAAGCAGCCACCAATAACACTACATATATTAGTCAAGCTGCCAGTCCCCCTGGTGAACTATCAGTTTGTAAATGAAAGAAAACACTGCCTCAAAGTAACTTAAAATTGCTGTGTGGGCTGGGTGCTGAATGATCACCACAGATTGCTGCCCCCTCGCCTCTTAATGGGGTTTTATAAAATGCAGTTCCATGTACAAATATGCTGAATTAAAAAAATTCTCAGTGAAGTGGAGGTTTTAGCTCTTACGAACTGCAAATCTTATGTACCTCCTCTATCTCACCTAGCTGTTGGAAAGAATTTTATTAAAATTCATTAGCACACCAAAAGGTTATTTTTTTATTCTTTTTTTAATAAAGCATCCTTTTCTTACATCTTTGTTAAATTTTTGACAGTAGAGGATTTCTCCCTTTGGTGTGGTAACAACACTTCTCCCATCACCCAAGTGAACACAATCTAAAAGTTTTAAATGTTGGAAAGAAGACAGTGATTGGCAAGGATATTAAGACCTCATTTGATACTGGTCAGTTTAAACAATTAAGCATGACTAGAAAACTAGAATTTGAGTGACCACTGAAACAGTTCTTTCTGGCTAGGCTTATTTCTATTTAAGCATGCTAGTCTTCATAGTTATCTTCATTCAAACCATATTCTTCTGATGTCTCACATGTGCCAGGCAATTAATAGGTGGGGTACATAGGATCAAACTCTAAATGAGATGGATATTGTCTCTTGTCTTACAGATGTCCTTGTCTTATAGTAAGACCATAAATGGAAGTATAAAGGAGTAAGTGCTTCCATAGCAGAAACACAAAGTTCATTTTTCTTGTTTGGCTTGGTTTTTGGTAAATCATTTTTTATTATTTAATATTGGGTACATACTGTATGTTATAGGGGTCTATGCTTACACCTCTTCAAATATATGTTATCACATCAAGCCCTTTACCACCAAAACAACAAATTCTTTATCACAATATACTACACCTCTTCCCCACTTTACTCCCTCCAACAACCCTCCCCCATTTTTAGGCTGCTTTATATTCAGATTTCAAAGGTTTATTTTAATTTGGTTTATATATTCCTTTTTTCATTTCTTATATAAATATATGTGCAAAATCAGTATGTCTTTTTCCTTTAGATGTATATCACAGCATAATTTCATCTACTTCCATTTATGTTATCACAAATGGCAAATTTCGCCTTTTTAAATAACTGAGTAGTACTCCATTGTGTAATGTACCATATTTAATTAATACACATACCAATCATTTGGGCATTTCAGTTACCTCTTCCCATGATTTGACTTCTAAATGGTGCTGCAATGAACAAAGGAATGCATACATTCTTTCAACTAATGCTTTTGTATTCTTCAGGTAGATGAATAGAGCTTTGGAATGGAATTACTGGATCACTTGATAGATCTATTTATAATCTTTTGAGAAACCTCTATACAGTTTTCCACAGAATGCATCAAACTAAGAAGCTTCTGCATAGCAAAATTAACTACAATTAAAATGAAGACATCTTATCAAAAGGGATCTTGAAAATATTTGTACATTATGTACCTGACAAGAAGCTCATATCCAATACCTATAAAGAAATCAACTCAGTAAGAAAATAAATAACCCAATCAAAGAATGGGAAGACCTAAATAGATGCATTTCCAAAGAAATACAGATGATCAAAAGGTACAATTAAAAAAATACTTCTCATAACTTACAACTAGGAAAATGCAAGTCAAAACCATAGTAAAATAAGACAAGAATCATACGTGTTGGCAAGAGTGGAGAAAAAAGGAACTCTGCACAATATTGGTAGGAATGTTTGAACAAAGTGTTTCATAAGAGCTCACAGATGTTGCTAACCCAGAAGTGTGGCTCTTTAAAAACTAATGAGAGAAGGTTGAACATGGAACTAGCAGAAAAAGTAAGCATTAGCATGATCAAGGTGATCGAGGGAAGAAATTAGGAGAAGAGACTACTTCAAGTGGTACAAGCACAAGGCAAAGAAGCAGAGAAGCATGGTACAAACACAAGAAAACAGCTGCAAGAATTGCAATATCATTGGAGCAGGTTTTATCTGTTTCTAGGAAGGGGCAAAAAGGAAGGAGGTAGTTTCCTGAGATGAAGTTGTTATAAAAAGCAAATTCCACATATAAAGATATTTATATACCATAGTAATGAATTCAGAAACTTTAAATGGGAGATACAAAAAAATAATAGCAGATGACATAATTAATTCCACAGATGTTAGTAGCATAGTGATTGTGCCTGATTGTGGAATCTAACTTTTAGGGTTCAACTCCTATCTCTACCACATACTAGCCCTGTGACCAAGAGATAGCTTTTTTTAACCTCAAGCACTCAGTAATCACTATTACTCCCTCGAAATAAAAACTGAAACAACATAAATGAAATTGGAGGGGAATATGCTAAGCAAAATAAGTTAGCAGCGACGGTGTCATTTACATGTGGAATATACAGGGGGAAATATGGTCTAACTATTTAAAACTACATAAAACCAAACTAACAACAAACCACAGATAAAGTAACTACACAAGTGAGGCTACTAGAGGGAAACAGAAAGTGAAAAAGCTGAGAAGAAAAGGGGAGGGAGCACGGTATACTATAGGGATGGACTGTAGGTGTTTCGGTGGTGGAATAGTGTATTAACAGCACTGGAAGGGGGAGATCCTAAACTTCTAAAATACAATGATATAAACCAATGTTACATCAATTTAAAAGGGGGGAAGGGTGGCACCTTTGCTATTATCTGGATGGAAATCAGGCTTATGTCATTTCTTCTTAAATTTTATCCACTACATTAATTCCAAGAATCTAGTTTACCTGAAAATTTGTTTTCACTATTCATTTGAATTCACATACTCCTGTGCCATGACTCATACCACTTTCTTAGGAAGCTTCCAGACAGGACTTAGACACACTTCCCAGTAGCTCTGAGTCAGGTATCTCTGACAAAGTGCCATCTTCAATTTAAGAAAAGACATGGTTTCCAAAACTGTGCAGCTGAAAGCTTCCCAAACTTGGACACTAAAGAGTCCGCCCCTCTTCAACTCTTAGGTATCCAGGAACTTTCAGTTATCTTTCAATTAAAATAACTGTCCTTCAATACCTACGTGACACTTTTCCCAAAAAGTAGAATCTGAAGCATAGTTTCTAGATCTAAATACATGTTTTCAGGAAATATAAAGGACAAAGCAATATTTTAGAGGAGATCATGATAATGCAATCATCTAAATCTAAAATGTGGAAAAAATTCATAGAGTTGATGATCATATTTCTTCAACTAAATTTTTTTTAAAAAAAAGAGGGAATAAAAATCTATAGGATAAAATAATCTTAAGAGATATATCAAGCAATTCAATGTGCAGTTCTTACTTGGATCCTGACTTGAAGAAACCAACTATGATAAAAAACAAAGATAACCAAAAAAAAAAAAAAAAAAAAAAAAAAAAAAAAAAAAAAAAAAAAAAAAAAAAAAAAAAAAAAAAAAAAAAAAAAAAAAAAAAAAAAAAAAAAAAAAAAAAAAAAAAAAAAAAAAAAAAAAAAAAAAAAAAAAAAAAAAAAAAAAAAAAAAAAAACCCACAATATGAAAACTTGAATACTGAAAATTTGATGAAATTAATAAATTATCAATACAGGAAGTGTAAAAAGGAGGTTCTTGTTATATTTTTAGGACTTCTTATATATTAGAGATGCATACTGAATTATTTATAAATTAAATAATACATGTCTTCAAAATATCTAGTAATGGGAGAAACTGGGAATTAACAAAATTGTTCTTAAGATTAATGTCAGATTGTTGTGATGGATATAGAAGAGTTTGTTATTCTATACAAACTACATTTGTATACATTTGACTTTTTTTATATAAAAAACTAAAACTCCCCCAAAATATAAAACTGCCTTAAAAAATAGTCCATTCAAAATGCACCAGACCAATATCACTCAAAAGAAATGTCTTTCCCAGAGAATTTTGCTAACCAAAGGATATTACTATTAAGTATTTTTCCAATAACAATAATAATAATCTGCATTATATCAATTCCCCCTGTGACAGATATGCACATTAATTTTGGGCCTCAGTGAGCTATAGATCAGGGAGGTTTTCATAACATTGCTAAATACTAAAGCTGCAGTAGAAGGGAAGAAGAAAAGGTAAGAATCCATTGTTATAAAACATCTACATAAAAGATGCTGTATCAGTTATTCATTCAACATCTATTTATTAAGATCATTCCACTTGCAGGACATTGTTTCTTGTCCCAAGGATTCTAGAAAAAAAAAAAAAAAAAGTCCTTCCGTTATGGTTTTAGTATTATAATGATTAGCTAACTCCTACTAAGTGCTTCATAGATATTAAGAGCTCTTCATATATAATTTCCATTCAAAAATCATATATAATCTTCAGTGGGGGATGAGATTAGCAGCTAAAGAAAATGTTCAAAACTATTTCAGTTAAATGTGATATTGAACAATGAACAGGTGAATCTGATGTTCAAGCTGAGTTAGTAACATTTCTAATCTATCACATACTGTTCCTTTTCCCTTATGCTTGACATGGTGGCCCAGGACATCATAATTTCCACATGCTACATACTACATGCTCCATGATATTCTATTCACCACTAGTCCCCTAATTAGAATTCTGACCATGGCTCAGTTTCCCAGGAAACTACAGAGAAATGGAAGGAAGAGATCAGACAATTCTGTTGTAGATAAAAAAGCAAATTCACTCAAATTCTCAAAGAAAGGCAAAAAGTACAAGTCAGATTAAATAGTTTGTTCAAGGTCATGAAGCTTTCAAGAGTTAAAGCCTGTAGACTTGATTTTATCTCTAAATTACCACATGAACTTATTAATATACAGACACAGGACCCATCCCCATCATTTCTAATTCTATTGGTCTGGGCTGGGGTCTCAGAATTTGCATTTTTAACAAGAACACTGGTGATACAGTAGTGCCATTTATATTTTGAGGGCAACTGCTGCAAAACAATTTGACCTACTTCAAAGAGTAAATCCACTCTCTTTGCCATAAAATGGTCCTTCAAATATTTTATAGTGGTTATTTTACCAGCAGACTATAGTTAAAATAAATGAACTATAAAATGTAGAAAGGCTCTAATATGCAGTTACTCATGTGACAGCCCAAGGTAGAATTCCTAGTTTTCTAACAAATATGTTTAGCTCTTCTCCAATTAATATGCAAGGATCTTGGCAAAAGGAGTATCTGAAATTTTCAATATGTGGCTTTCAAGATGACTGTAGCCATTCTCCATTCTAGTCATTCAAAATGGATAAAACAGAAATACAACTTGGTGGCAAAGAGCTCGCTCCCCAGCAGCCGGGTGGGGCTCAGGTGAGGGCTTCAGCCAGCACTGGACTACTTCCAGTTGTCAAAGTAATGCACCTGGAGAGATAGGGTGGGGCCCCAAGCTTTGCAATTTAATGGGCCTCTGCTATTAAGACTGAGGAGTGGACTGAGTTTTACTGGCCCACGGAAATACAACTTAGCAGCTAAGAGTCTGCACCCCAGCAACCCAGAAGTGCCTGCGTCACTGTGCGGCACTGGCACAGACTAGAGAACCAAGGACACTCACTACCCAAGAGCATCAAGACACCCTGAAATCGGGTCAAAAGAAGGAGTGGGAAAGCCCCCCAATTGACAAATCCACAGGTTGGTTTCACCCGTGCATAGCAGTTACCACTCAAAATGCAGTTTAACAAGGGATTTTATTAACAAGGAAAGTTAACCAAGAAAACCATTAACAAGGAAAGTTAACCAAGAAATGAAAAGCTTCTTTTTTAAAGCCACAAATGGCCAGTTATCTTATTGAAGTCATCCGTTAGCCCAACAGTCCTAAACACAGTCTAATCCCTTTGCCTCCAAACCTCAGAGGTAGGCACTCGAGGGTCTCTACAGGTTGCACATTGGGTCAGTACTTCCTCCGGGACGCCTCTCCTGCATCCTCACACAGCTTCTCCCTTCAGGGCCCAATGCTCAAAGTGCCCTGAAGGCTCTGCTCCTGCTTCTTTCTCCAGATGCTAAAACCTCTGAGCACTTAGATTCATGTGGTCCCAAATTCCTCTCTCTGTTCCTCCTGCAAATCCCCCTCTGGCTGCTTCCTCTCCCAGTTTTTAACTTCCACAACCTCCAAGGGGGTAGGGCAGGGTGGGGTCAACCACCACTACCCAACCACCACTATCTAATTGGAGTGGGGCCAACTACCATTATCCAAGGGTCTAACTGCAGCAACCCCAAGGGGGAGGGGCAGGGGACAGGGCCAATTGCCACAACCCAAGGATGGGGAGGGGCACCCAGTTTCAACCCCAGTCAAAAAGGTTTCTACGAAAAGCCCTAGATGCTCCAAGGCACTAAAAAATATTTAAGACCCATCAATCTAAAAGAGGAGAAACAACAAAAAAAGAAGACAGATAATACAATAGAAACCACATCTACTCACCACATCCACTCTCTGAAAAGGAACTCGTCACCCAAAACAGCCAATGGAAACAAGATATAATCACCACAGAAGCAAAAGCACAAAGGCAGAATTAACCACAACTAGATAGGCTTCAACATGCCACCTAATACTAGAGCAGTAGTTACTCAATATGTAGAGCAAGCCCAAAAGGAAAATACAGGAAGGAGAAGAATACAAACGCTCAAAGAAACCCTAAGAAAAATAATTCACCACCAAAGGATAAACAATCTGCAGAAACCAACATGGATGACAATGAAGAAATGCTTTATATGTCAGACAAAGGATTCAGAGTCAACATGATAAAAGCACCCAAAGAAGCCAATGAGGAGGGGGAAAAAAGGGAAAGAAAGAGGTTAGAAGCTTTCAATGAACTAAAAAAAGTAGCAGAAAATTCAGAAAAGAATGCAGTAAAATGAGCAATATCATTGACAAACAGAAAAATGAAATTGAAACCCTCAATAAGAAGCTACAGGAGACACAGTGTATACAAGGAGCAATAGAAGAGCTCAAAAATGCAGGGGAACGCTAGGAAAGAAGATTAAAAGAAATAGAAGAATAAATCAGTACACTAGAGAATACAGAAATAGAGAGGATGAAGAGAGAAAAAATAAAGTAAGAAGACAGAAGAAAAAAAATCAGAGATCTATCAGATATCCTAAAGAAAATAAATATAAGAGTAATTGGAATCCCAGAAGGAGAAGAGAAAAACATAGGATCTGAAAGACTTTTCAATGAAATAATGGAGAATTTCCCAAATCTGAAGAAAGAAATGAAAATAGACATACAGGAAGCAAAAGGGACACCAAAATAATGAAAGAAGAAACACAGCAAGACACATCATAGTAAAGCTTTCAAGAGCCAAAGATAAAGAAAAAATTATGAGAATAACAAGAGAAAGGAAGCAGATAACCTACAAAGGAAAATCCAATAGACTGACCTCAGATTTCTAAGAAGAGACAAACCAAGGAGAGACAAACCAATCAAGGAGAGAATGGGGCCACATCTTCAAAACACTCCAAGACAAAAAGTGCCAATCAGGAATACTCTACCCAGTAAAATTGTCCTTCCTTTATGAAGGAAAACTTTGAACCTCTCAGACAAACAAAGCCTACAAGAAATTTGCTACAACCAAACCCCACTCCAAGAACTGCTGCAAGAAGTCCTAAGATGGAAATCCGTAGAAGAATAAAAAGAATGAATAATAAAAAGAAAAGAAAGATGAAACTAAAATAGAACCCCAAATGACCACCAGGAACCCAATGTTAGAACCTCCAACATCAACAGTTGCTCTAAATGTCAATGGGCTAAACTCATCAGTCAAAAGACAGAGAGTTGCAGACTGGATTAAAAGACAGAACCCAATATTCTGCTGCCTCCAAGAAACACATCTGACAAGCATAGATTGAAGGTAAAAGAATGGAAAACAATTCTATAAGCAAATGGTCCCCCAAAAAACAGTAGGGGTGCCCATTCTAATAGCAGACAAAGCAGATTTCAAAATAAAAAATGTGACAAAGGATAAAGAAGGTCACTTCCTAATGGTTCAAGGGTCAGTCCATCAAAAAGACATAACAATTATGAACATATACTCACCAAATGAGGGTGCACCAAGATTCATAAGACAGCTACTAAAGAATTGAAACAGATATTGAGTAAAACATATATATAGTAGGAGACTTCAACAACCCACTCTCAACAAAGGACAGACAAAAAAAGAAAAGCTACACAAGGACACAAAAGCCTTAAAAGAAAACCTAGACAAAATGGACCTAATAGATATCTACAGGATGCTACACCCACAAGGAAAAGAATACACCTTCTTCTCAAAAGCACATGGATCATTCTCTAAAATTGACCACATACTAGGCCACATGGCAAACATGAATAAATACACAAAGATTAATATAATACTAACTTTATTCTCAGACCATAAAGGTATCAAACTAGAAATCAATAATGAAAAGAAAGCAAGAAGAACATCAAATACTTGGAGACTGAACAACATGCTATTAAATGAAGAATGGGTAATTGAAGAACTTAAAAAGGAAATTAAAACTTACTTTGAAACAAACAACAAATAAGACACAACTTTCCAAGATGTCTGGGATACAGCAAAATCATATCTAAGAGGAAGTTTCATAGCAATAAAGGCCTATATCAAAAACCAAGAAACTGATCAAAAAAACAACCTAATCTACCAACTCCTTAAAGAGAAAGAGCAACAAAAAACCCAAAACCCAGCAGAAGACAAGAAATAACAAAAATAAAAGAAATAAATAACCTAGAAGCCAAAAAGACTATACAGAAGATCACCAAAACCAAAAGTTAGTTCTTTGAAAAAGAAATAAAATTGATAAGCCCCTTGCAAAGCTATCAAAGGAAAGAAGAGAGAAAATTCAGATAAACAGAATCACAAATGAAAGAGGAGAAATTACAACAGACACAAAAGAAATCCAAAGGATAATAAGAGATTAATATGAACAATATATGGAAATAAATACAACAACTGGATGAGATGAACAGATTTTTAGAAATATACAACTATCAAAAAATGAACAAAGGAGATATAGAGAACTTAAATAAACCAATCACAAGCAGTGGAATTGAAGCAGTCATCAAAATTCTACCTAAAAACAGGAGCCCATGAGCTGATGGTTTTACAAATGAATTCTACTAGACATTCAAAGATGAAATAATGCCTACACTTCTAAAGCTTTTCCAAAAAATTGAGAAAGAAGGAAAACTGCCAAACATACTCTATGAAGCAAACATCACACTCACACCAAAATCAAAAAGGACAGCACCAAGAAATAGAATAATAGATCATCTTCCCTAATGAATATGTGCAAATTTTAAAACAAAATCCTGGCAAATCGAATCCAATGATGCATAAAAACCATTATTCACCATGACCAAGTAGGATTTATCCCAGGGGCACAAGGATGGTTGGTTCAACATCAGGAAATCAATTAACATAATACACCACATCAACAAAGAGGAAAACAAAAACCACATCATCATATACAGAGAAAGCATTCAACAAAGTCCAGCATTCATTCATGATAAAAACCCTTGAAAATTTGGGGATTAAGGGAACTTACCTCAACATAATAAAAGCCATCTATGACAAACTTATGGTAAACATCATCCTAAATGGGGAAAAACTTAAATCATTCCAATTCAGATCTGGAATCAGGCAAGGATACCCACTCTCCCCACTACTTTTTAACATTGTACTGGAAGTTCTAGGTAGGGAGATAAGACAAGAGAAAGACATAAAAGGGATACAACTAGGCAAAGAGGAACTGAAACTATCACTATATGCTGATTACATGATTATATAGATAACCAAAAAAAATCCACAGAAATATTGCTTCAAATAATAAACCAGTTCAGTAAGGTACCTGGATACAAAATCAGCACACATAAGTCGGTAGCTGTCCTATATGCAAAAAGTCAAATAGAAGAAGAAGAAATCAAAAACCACCCCATTTACCACTGCACCAAAAAAAAAATTAAATATCTGGGAATAAACCTAACAAAAACACATAAAAGAACTATACAAAGAAAACTTTAAAATGCTGCTAAAAGAGATAGAAGAAGACATAAGGAAATAGATATTCCCTGCTCATGAAGAATTAATATCATCAAAATGGCCAAAAACAATCTACAGATACCAAAAGCAATCTACAGATTCAATGCAATCCTGATAAAAATCTCAATGAAATTTTTTTAAAGAGCTAGAACAAAAATTACTGAAATTCATATGGAATAACAAAAGACCTCAAATATCAAAACTCCTCCTGACCATAAAAAAAAGAGAACAGAGGTATTACAATTCCAAACTTCAAACTATACTACAAAGCCATAATAATTAAAAAAGCTTGATAGAAAAACAGACAATCAGACCAACTGGGACAGAATTGAGTGCCCAGAAATAAAACCACACATATATAGTCAACTAATTGCAATTACTGTAACAGCAATGAAGAAGCAGCATAAATTATAATAGGGTCCTAACACAGTCAGCCAAAATTGGGAGTAGTGTGAAGGTATGCAATGAAATTCTCCTTGAGGAAGAGGATTTTAAGGACAAGTCTTTGTTGGGCAAAATTTGAAGATGGAGGAAGCCTGGAAAACATTCTGTTCCAAGTAGATGGAATTCAACATGGCAAAGCTCCAAAACGAAAAAAGCAGGAAGCCTTTGAGGAAATTAAAAAGGCCAGTGTGTCTGGGAAATGGAGGGTAAATGAGGTGAATATCTTAAGATGCTGAATCAGACAGAACCATGTTAGACGGTGCTAAAATCAACTCATTTATTTAAGGTATAAGAAATAGTGCCTCTCATAGTCCATATTGTCAGTTCAGAGTAGAAATACAAGCGTGTGAAACAAAAACATGGTATCCTACAACATGAAGATTAGTTTAATAAATAGGAATTAACAAACAATTGTATAAAATTAAGCACTGTAAACCATTTTAATTGCCACTTAAAAACATTGTGCTGTGAAGCTGTTTTGATAGAAAGGTAATGTTATCTGATCTTCAAGAAAGTGAAATAGGGTAAGAAAACAGACAAAATGGGATGTTTACCCAAACCTACAAAGGGTATCAGCTGGCCCTTTAAAAGCCAGTCACATACCAGGTTCTTCCCAGCCCACACATGCACTACAAGACCCCATAAACTTTAAGAGAGAGGCAAAAACAAATTTACTTATTAAAAGACAAATCAGACAAGAGTCACTAAGGAGTACAAAGAAACCCTTTCAGTAATCTTACCATACAGTCCAGTCTCTAGTCCAAAGTGCAATTGGTTGCATGTGTGGCCATGTGTGGCCACAAAAATAATGGTTGCCCCACCTTAAGCTGGATGAAGGAGTTAAGATGGTGCTGCCACTCCTTTTTCAAAGACAGCTCCACTCACTCCAAGCTAGAAGAAGCCAAGATGGCATTGTCGCAAGATGGAATCATCAATCCTTCTCCAAATGGCACAGCTCCAGCATTCTTTCAGCTCCAACTCCAAAGTGACCCGGATTCAGTACTCACTCGATACAGCAGCACAGCAAGCACTTCAGACATCTTATGCTGAAAACGGCAACACAGCAAACTCCCTTTGGTTCTCCAGAAGACTTCCAAGCTTCGCAATTTCAAAATTAAACCAAGTTTTCAAGTACAACGTTTCCAAGACAGTTCACATAGGTCACATGCTTCCTCAGGCTCCTCACCAGCCCGTGCTGGGACTGGAAGCACACAGCTTGGCTTCCTTCAATACCCTGCTGACCCGCATGGCAGCGGCAGTTCTGAGGCCTCCAGCCTCCCTGCTGCTCCCCTCTGCATCTTCCTTCTCTGTGCTCTTCTCTGTTCTGTTCTCCCTTCTCTACTCTTCCATTCTGTTTCTTTCCCTTTCTTTTTCTCTGTCCCCTCCCTGATCCTTTAATCCTCTTTTCTCAAAAGAAGGTTTAACTTCCCTTCTCCAAGTCTCCACCTACCAATGCTAACAATATTTTAATGCATCAACACCAGTACTGGAGGCCACAACCCCCTAACAAAAGGAGTAACTGATCACAAACTAAGATATAAAAATCATTGCATTTATGGAGCATAGAAGATCTTAATTCTCATTATACACATAGAGGACATAATAAAAATTTCTTAGTAAGGTAAAGACTCTTTCCCAGTGAGTCTTAAGGATCACAAAACTAATACACATGAAATCATGAAATAAATGAACAAAAATGATTAAAAAATTATTTTTTTAATTCTTTTGTTACTATAACTGAGTCAAAGTGGATTATTGGGAGAAAATAAAACTTGGTTTTGCCTCAGTAGACCAAAAAAGAGTGCAAAGAGGAATGAATGCATTTCAAGAGGAGGAAGTAAGTCCACTGTGTACATATGACTGGTTGAACTAGTCACTAGTCCCTTGAGAGCTAATTATTATCTCTCCAGCAGTTCAATTTGGGGTAGAAAAAAATAAATAAAAGCCATGAGGAAAAGTCAAAATAAGCTAATCACCAAACTGAAGCACACAATTTGGGGCAGAGGGAAAAGGTGGGGAACGGTGTTCCAAGTAGATGGAATAGTACATGGCAAAGCTCCAAAGCAAAAAAACCAGAATATGTCTAAATGTCTTGATAATCATATGCTAATATTTTTCCAGAAGGTTTTTTTTTTTAATTTTTACTGAGGCAACATTGGGTTAGAATACTGTTTAGGAGAGCTTGTTTTCTATCCTGAAAGCAATGGGGAACATTGAAGATTTATAAGGCAAAAACTGAATGCCTACATCTTATTAGTTTTAAAGTAAATTTTCATATGTGCAAGACACATCTAAGTATAATAAAAAATTAATAAAACTTGTATAAAATAACTGTTCTCTAGTTAATAGGTGTATGATCTGTGATCTTGGGTAATTGATATTCTAAGTCTACTTATATGTGAAAAGTGGGTATAACAATCGTTCACCAATCTTGTATGACTGGAGTTGAGGTGAATTCAGCAAATACTATTTATAATAGTGTTCTCTAAGTCTAAAACTATTATTGTAAGGATTAACAAGCATTTATTAGTTGCAATAACATCAATAATATAGGTTTATTATATGCTTATTATGTCCCATAATATCTTTAAGAATTATATGCTGTAAATATCATTTTACAATTAAGTAATATGAGAATCAAAAATACTGAAGTCTTAGCCAACAGGTAGGTATATAGTAAATTCTGGAAAGAAAATAAGCACGTGTTCCTTTCTCCTTTGGCAATTATTTTAGCTAAATAAATATTTGAGGCCACAATTTAATAAGAATATTCTTTTACCATAACACAATTATATCTACTGTCAAGACCTCAGTTGGAATTCCTACAGAGGAAAAAGAATGAGGTGGGACAGTGGCATTAAAACCCCAATCTGAATCCATATGTTAGTGTTTTAGAGATGGACAAATAATCCCAAAAATCTATATTCTTAATCTTATGGTTTTGGTCTAGTGGCACTGTGGCATGATGGTTACAGTAGTGGGTTTGATGGTTAAGGACACTAAACTGAAATCAGACAGAAATAGTTCCAACTCTTGCTTTTTTTTTTTTTAATTGTATATCTTGGGACTGGTTATTTAGTTTTTCATAAAGGTTCAGGTTCCTCATTTATAAAATGGAAAGAATAATACTTATTTTGCAGAGTTATGATAAAAAATAAATGAAATAATATATGTAAGGTATCTAGAATAAAACCTGACAACCTGAAAGTATCCAATAAATAGGTATCCAGTCACACTTATATAATAATTATGTGTCTGCCTTGACAGTACAGATCAGATTTAACCAAAAAGTGGGCAAGTCTCCATTTCACAAGTTGCTGTGATAACATGACTTAATGGTTTGAAACCATTATTTATAAAAGAAAAATATAACATGAGCTATCTATTGTTTTCCTTTTGAATTATTTATGAAGTGCTTGTAATAGAAATTCAGATCAGTCAGAAGAAAAGCAATGAGTTGATGTTTGTTGTGCCATGCCTTAAAAAAATGAGTAGCTGGTGAAAACATTATTTCACAAATTATGTCTTTGCTTAATGACTTAATCACTAAGAATACATATTAACAATTACTCTAAATAAGCACTTGAAAGAAAAACATACTGTTTCTCACCACCCACCTGACAATCTGTAACTTGAGTTCTTGGAATAAATGGTCATTTTCAGGGGGAGGGGGACAAAAAAACCTTCCTTTGAAGCAGAGGAAAGATGGAAGAGGAAAAAAGCCTCATATTTACTGAACAAAAGTAGGCATCACAATACAAACAATATTCCTCCTTCCAAGATACCAATGATAACTTCCTCATAGGAAAATACCATCTTCTAGGGGAAGAGTGAACAGATTTATTTCAAATTTCATTTTTATCTATATATTATCATTTATATTATACAGAAGGTAAATAAGAGTTAATAAATAATAACTTACTTTATGCACATAAAAACAGTGAAGGGGAACTCTAAACAAACGAAACTACACTCTAGTTATGTTGCTGCTTTTATTAGGACTAATAAGGATCTAGCATGTAATAGCATCAATTCTCATCTAATTGACAAAGGAAATTTAAAATGTAAACAGGATGACCCAACCTATGATTTTAAATTTCCCAGAAATTATATCACACCCTTACAGAATTTTACAAAATTCCAAAACTCTGTGAGAAGGGATGTGCAAAAACTGTGATCGACAGCATAGCAGCCAGATCTGACCCTTACCATCAAAGCCTTGAATTTGTTCAGAAGAGGAGTGGTAAATATTCAAGAGTATGTGGGTTTATGATGAAGCTTCAGAACCCCCTTTGCATGGTACACTAGCAAGCTGGTGCTTAGAATCGTGTAGTTATTTACTTCTAGAATCTTTTCACTTTACTAAAACTGGATCCAGCTCTGTGCTTAGGGATGGTGGGACTTTGCCTTAGATACAAAAGATCAATCATCATTGGTATAAGCCAATTAGAGATTTTTCAGATATCTTCACCAGTGCTTTGATCTATAGAAAATCTGCAGAAAACTTCTAGAAATAGCATTGATTCTGAATACAATAAAGACCAACATTAAAAAAAACTTTTTGCACATTTTAACACATTTTAACACATTTTAACCCTTTCTTGTTTGAGAAAACTTGTTGTGTGCTTGAAGTTATGCAAATTGCCTTATAGCCATGAGGAAATACCAAAAAAAAAAATCACATACAGGTCAACTGATCATCTTTATATGACTGAATTGTGAGACCAATCCTGGAACCTCTCATCACCTAATTCCTTGTAAAAAATGGTTGCAATTCCCCATGGTCATGACCACAACATGTATTGACTCATTCACCAATTGATAGATCATTGAATTTTTTTCCAATTTACAGATATTATGGGGGAAAAAAAGAACCTGCTATGTACAATTCCGTGTGGGCTATGTATTCATTTCTCTTGGGTGACTATATGAAATATAATTAACAAGACCTATGGTAAGTATACGTTTTCTTGTATAAGAAATGGCCAAACTATTTTCCAAAGTGGATATACAATTTTGCATTACCAAAAGCAAAGCATGTTTCGTTCCTGGTGGATGATCTTCATAATGTATTATGGAGTTAGATTTGCTATTATTTTGTTTAAAATTTTTGCATTTATATTCACCAAAGGTAATCATCTGCAGGTTTTCCTTTTATGCTGTTCAGAGAGTATTACTCTGTATATATTGGTAACTTATATTTGCCATGATTTTTTTGAAAAATTTGGCATCTACATTGATTAGAGGTACATACTACTGTTAGTAGTGTACATCTTTGGTTATAAATACCAGTCAAAATGCTGGCCTAAAAGAATGAATTCATATTTATTTGATTTCACTCTATTTTTCTGAAGAGTGAATAAACTTTATATTCTTTTCCCCAAATGTTTTATAGTAGTTACTAGCAAAACAATCTGGATCTGTACTTTTCATTATGAATGTATTTCTAGTTAAAAAATCAATTTACTTAATTGATATTAAATTATTTTTTAATCCTCAATGATTCTGATTCATTTGATTCATTGATTTCAATGAATTTATCCATTTCATCTATGCTGGTGAGCTTATTGGAATAGATTTTAATAATATTGTTTTATTATTCTTTAATACCTCTAGAACATATAGTACAATCAGCCTTCTCATTTATAGCACTAATGATTTTTTACTTCTCTCTGTCACATAAGTCTGGCCATAAAATTAGCAATTTTATTGATCATCTAAAAAAATCTTTCATTCCATTGATTTCCTCTACTGAATTTCCTTATTTCATTTTTTTCTACTATGATATTTATTAGTTGCTTTCATCTATTTGGGTTTCAATTATTCTTCCTTTTTTATTTCTTAAAACAAAAGCTGAGATTATTGGCTTGAGACATTTGTTTTATTCATTAAGACATCTAAAGGTATAAGTAAACTTTAGATCTTACTATACTGGCATTTATCAATTTGGATACATGCTTTCATTTACATTCAGGATATATTCTAATTTTCTTTTTGATTATTGCTTTAATCCAAGGAATATTCAGAAGTGGTTTATTTCATTTCCAAATTTTGGAGTGTTCAGATATCTTTACATTACTGATTTCTAACTTATTCCACAATATTCATTAGAGAACATATTTTGCATAGCTTGATAATTTTAAAATTTATAAAACCTTTTTCATATGGTAAAGAATATGGTCTATATTAGGAAATGTTTCACTTGGGAATATTAAGTATTTTGCTTTTGTTGAGTAGAGTGTTTTTAAATATCAATTATTTCTGATGAGTTGATAGTATTATTTAAATCTTATATATTTTTACAGATTTTCATCTAATTGTGATAGATATATTAAAATATCTAAGTATAATTGTAGATTTGTTATTTATTTCTTCTTACAATTATTTCAATTTTCATCCCTTTTATTTAGATGTTTAGAAATGTGTAAACCTTCAGGACTGTTACACCCACTTGATAAATTGATCCCTGTATCATTATGAAATTACCTTCCTAATCCCTGATAATATTCTTTGCTTTAACTACAAAGATATCTTCTTGGTCTTAAATTAAGATAGCCACATAAACTTTATTTATGTTATGTTATCAAGGTATATTTCATTATAACTTCATTTTTAACCTAATTGTGCCTTTTATATAAAGTGGATCTTCCTTAGCAGAGAAGTTTGTCTAACCTGAAAATCTCCACCTTCAACTTGGGATGTTAGCCCATTCACATTTCATACTACTATTAATATGATTAGGTTTAAGTATACCTTAAATTATCCTTCCTAATTTCTCACTGTATTCTAAGAGCCTTCTGTCCACTTAACCATCACTCAGAACAAGGCCTATCTTGGTAAAACAAGTAAGTCACAAAAAATCAAACATTTGTATTAAAGGTCAGTTATTCCAAAGAATCTGAGACAATGATCCCTATCTTCAATGACCTTCACACATAAGTCCAAAATCTAATAATAAAATCAGGATGTAAATAGAGAAAATCTGAACCCAAAATCATCTTTCAGTGGATTATCAGACATTATCATCCATCTATCCACAAATACCTGTTACAATAGAGTAACTTTCAATTATATAATAAGCTCTGAAATACAAAGACTGGGTTGTACTTAGAATATTTCCATAGAGTTTTAAATTTAGTTCCCATGCCTATAATCAAATTTGCCTATAAATACACACATATAAAATATGTAGAGAAAAAGTAGAAGCCAGAGAAATTGCTACTCCCAAATGAATGAAACTGAGTAAGAAAAAAACACTAAATATAAACTTAGAATAATCCCAAGATGTAAAGGTTTCCTTTAAAAGAGAGTACCAAGTAATATTTTTAAAATATTTCCAAATAGATAATGGGTCTACTATTATTAACTGAGGAATATTCTGATTAATGAAATTTACCTGCACTAACAAAAGATCTTAGGTTAAGTGAAAGAAAGTATATTGAGGATATTGAGGAATTATCCTAAGAACCTACAAATTTTGAAGTATGAAACTGATACTTTCAAACATGTATAGGAAGATTTATAATGTATTACATACCTTCTCAGCACTAAATGTTGGATTAAAAAAATGAAAATTCCAGAGAAAGCATCAAAAAATTTCTAAAGCTTGTATTACATAATAGGAATGCTTATTTTTCTTCAGTGAATAGATTTTCTACAAGCAAAGTTACTATGGATTAGATTTATCATTTTTTAATCATATGACCTATGATTTTTTTAAATAGTAATAATTATCAGATATAATATTTCAGAAATCACCTTTGTAGATAAACTGAAACCTGACATGTAGGAGTGAGTGCGGTGGGGACCTGGGACTCCAAATAGCATATTATACCTGACAGTAAGAAAAAAGGGAAATTGGAGAGATTCACCCCTGGCTGGGTTTATCCTAGAGCTGTCACCTTTTGGCAGAGTTATAAAGAAGTCTTTTCACTTCAACTTTCAGTGGAAAAGTTAAGAGTTCTCTGTGAATCATAGTGGTGACAGTGATATAATGAAACACACTGAAGCAGCAGCTTGCAGAAGATATACTTAACTAAGACAGAAAAAATAGAATCTTCCTTTGTTATTAAGTAGCTAATACATGCATAAAATGTCTCAACTATCTTGTCTTTATAAAGAAAATCTCCTTTATCCATTGTAGAAAGATGCTGTATAGAATCAAATGGAACAGTATTAGAAAACAAACACACACTAAATGCCAGCATGATGCAATTACTGCCCAGAACATTGCATACAACTACACTCGTACCGCTTACGAAACTATGAAATTCTAAATGTTTTGTACTTAAGTTGTCTTCCAATGATACCTTAATCCTTGTATTAGTTCTTGACAGCTATAAACTGCTGTTATTGCAGTTTACCTAGAGTTTACCAGACATATCACCACCATAAAAGGTTAAGGGAGAGCACTTTCTAAATGCCTAGCAGTTACCAAGGCTAAGGAAAATGCTAATCCCTGTGAGGATGAGAAGGAACTTAAAATTTACTCCATATTCCTGCTTCATTGCTCCCAACTGCCCTCTGTTTTAGATCTAACATATTTCGTAATTCTTAAGTATACAACAAATAATATTTTCTTGCTTCTTTTCCTTTAGAAAAGATATTCTCTGAATAAAACCTTTTTCTTTGAAAAATTCCTCATGATGCATCCTCTGATACTTCCGTCCTTTTCTTCCCACACATACAAACACACCACTGATTTCTTCTGAGCTGTTAAACAGTTTGCATTTACTTTTCATGGAAATTTATATTGTCACTGTTTCCTTTGCTGGCAAACATTTCCTTTTTAAAGTGATTCTTATTTAATTTGTTTGTATTTATTATTTCTAAGCTCACAAAGAACTCATGGTGATTTAAATAAAAGACATCAAAATCAAATATGCAAATAAAAATAGAAAATTAGAACCAAAGTAAAAATGAATTTTAAAAAAATGTCAACATAAATGCAGCTAAATTGCCTGTTCAGAAGTCCAATAGTTCTTTGAGCTTCTTGGAATTTTCTATACAAAGATTCTCATCAGAATGGAGAAAAATATTTATTTCCTTAATTCTTCAAGAGAAACAAAGATATTCCCAGCAGGAAAGCCCAATATAAATTTCATCATAGAAAGTTGTATGGAGAAACTCAAATTAACTTAAAAGACAATAATTTCAACATGGTGGACCACAATATCGCAGATGCATTACAAATAACTGTTTCTTATCTCTTGTCTCAGCATAAAAAGAATTAACAATATTAAAATTCAAAATGGTGCATTCTGTAATTCAGATAATTGCATGGTGATTCTTCAATAGTCTGAAACAAGGTCAGTTAATTGAGTAGCCTCTCATTTATTAGCTGCTAAAAGAATAAAACTCCTACAAAGACTATATCTTACAAAAGACAGTTTCCTAAATATTTTCTTCAGGTATGTGCTTAGTAAAGAGAAGCCTGATTCTGCTAGATTAGCACTGCCAACAGTATTTGGGTATTCTGAGAAATAGGGAAGAGAAATAAAAAAATAATTTAAGAAATACTGATTGAGACAAAAGGAAACAGCTCATTTTCTACAGTAATTATCAGATAGTTAAATTTGCAAGTGTGCCTCACAAATTCCCAAACTGTTTATAGCAGTTTTCAAATTTAACTGACACACAAAAATGACAAATTTATGACATCAAGATAATCATATATTCATTGTCATGAATTCTCCCCATATATATACATAAGCTACTTTTGTTGATAGAGAATTTGTGACAATAATGGAAGACTAAAAGAGCCCGAGTAATTAAACCATAGTTCTCCTTTCAATATTGTTACTCATTAAAAAAAAAAAGAAGCCCTAGGCTTCAGTTACATGTTATAAAACAGGTGATGGATGATGAGATCAAACTGACCTGCCAATTATGTAAGCCAATTATCCAATACCTTACTGACATAAAAAGGAACTCAATAAAATTAAATGGTGTTGGAAGAACACATAAAATAAATCCTAGAAAGTAACATAATATATTACTTTCCTTTAGCCATATGTAAATCCTTATTTTACTTCAAGGAAACTTGGTTTCTACATGTAAAAGTATTTTTAAAAATCCAGCTCATCAAAAAAATACATGTCACAAAAATTAAATTCATTTCATTTTAGTCAAATAAACTCATATATCTTTTTGTTTTTCTTTTCAGAAATAAACGTTAACATTTGGAATAAAATTTTTCTCAGCATTTTTATATGATTCCATCTGTGACTATAAAAAATGGAGAAAAATTATATTTATCAAAGTACATAAAAACAGATTACTAATAATAAGACAAGTCAATCAATGTCTTTGGTATAAATATCAATGACATCATCAATGCTATAAAATAACTGTCAAAATGATGTTCTTTTTATGAACTTCTCAATTAGGAGGATAGGAACTATATTCAAACCTCAGGAAACTAGAATAAAAAGTAAAGCAAAGCAAAAGTATCTATCCATGTAATGCTTCAAGTAAAACATGCCACCTTCCTTTCTTACCTGCTTGAAATCCATTTTTTAAGTGTAAAAAGAGAGGTGGACTCTAATGATCAAGGAGACAATCCATCAGGAACATATAGCTGTCATTAATGTGACCACCACAGACACTTTAAATATACAAATCATTCAAATCTAAAGTAAAACATTAATAGCAACATAGTAATAATAGAGAATTTGAACATACCACTTATACAATGGACACCAGAAAGTAAATAAACAAGGATAAAATTATTTAAATTTCAGAAATTGATCAGATAGACTTGAGAAATATACATAAAAATTTCCATCCAAAAGAAATGGATATACATTCTTCTCAAGTGTTCATGGATTATATGTTGGGACACAAACTAATGTTCTCTCTCTTTGTATATAGATATAAATAGAAATATATATAAATGAATCTAAATTGAATAAAAGATATTTTCACATCACAAAAATATATATTCTAATCACAATGTTATAAAGTGAGTAATAAACCAGGAAAATTATACTGGAAGAAAACCAAACATGTGGAAACTAAACAAATAGTTCTAAACATGATTTCAAAAGAGAAATAAAAAATTATCTGGGGTCAAACAAAAATCAAGAGATGAATTATCAGCTTCTATGGGATGCATCAACAACAGTATTCCAAGGGAAATTTACAGCAATGTTGGCCCATTATCCTATAATGCAATAGAAATAAAACCAGCATGATTTTGGAACAAAATCAGACACCAACCAATGGAATAGAATTGAGAGCCTAGAAACAACTCAACTATCTATAAATACATGGACAGTTAATCTAAGACAAAGGAGCCAAGACCATGAAATGAAGAAAGAAAACCTTTTAACAATGATGTTGGGAAACCTGGACAATTACATGAAGAAGCAGAAGAACCTAGATAATTATTATTGTCTTATTAAAAACTTTCAAAATGGATTAAATATTTTAATATGAGACCTAAAAGCATGGAGTATATAAAAACAGACAATGAATAAACAATAAACAGGACAAAGTAAACAGGAGTAGAGATTAACAAACAAGACAATATCAAACTGAAAAGTAACCACCACAAAAACAAAAAGACAATTTATGGATAGGGAGAAGATATTTGCACATCATATGATCAACAATTTCCAAAGTGTATAAAGAATTCATACAAATTAACAACAAAAAGCAAAAAGACAGTCAAAAAATTGGGATGAAAGACATGAATAGACACTTCTCCAAAGTAGACAAACAGATCGCCATAGGCACATGAAAAAATACTCAACATCACTGATAAGAAAAATTCATATCAAAACCACATGAGACCTCACATTTGTGATAATGGCTCATATCCAAAGGACTAAAAACAACAAGTGTTAGTAAGGGTGTGGAGAAAAAGGAAGATTCAGCCACTGTTGGTAAGAAGAAGGCAATCTGGTGCAACCATTATGGAAAATAGAATGGCCATTCTTTTTCTTTTTTTTTTTTTGAGACTAGGTCTCGCTATTTTTGCCTGTGGAACTGCAGGCTCTCATTGCCCGGGGTGCCACACAGACTCAAGCAATCCCCAGTCTCAGTTTCCCAGGTAGCTGGGAGAATGGTCATTCTTAAAAACAAAACAAAACTGTAAATGAATATACCATGTGATGCAGTAATAGCACTCCTAGGAATTTACTCAAAGACTATGAGAAAAAAAACTAATTCAAAAGGTCAATTAAAAAATTACATTAACTAAAATACTAAAAATTTTCAAAATTAATTCATAGCAGAATTATTCACAATATGCAATACACAGAATCAACTTAAATGCCCATAAACAGATAGGAAGAATATTACTAAGCTACTTTGGGACAACATAGATAGAACTTGAGGTGATTATAATAAGTGAAGTAAGTCAGAAAGTGAAAGGCAGATGGTTTTATTGATATTTAAATTTTACTTTTAAGTAAACATATTAGAGCAAATAAACTGGTAAATGGCAACAGAAACTTAAAAATATGGCTGTTACAAGAACCAGGAAGGCAGCACTCAATGGGGAGAGAGGGTTCAATCTGATAGTGTAATGACACTAGAATGTTGCCTCTGTTTGAGCAAAGCATATATATGGAAGTTGAAACTCTTCCTGAAATTATATATATTTGTAAACAAAGGTAAATCAATGAAATTTTATTTTTAAAAAAACTAAAGTAAATGAGTTAAATAAAATGATTTACTTTCATTCATCTTATATTTGTGGTAGAGTCATGATTCTACATTTTTTTAAAGAAATAATCCTTTAATAGAGAGATTTCATCCAATTCTCATACCCTCAAGGAAACAAAAGGGACGCCACCCCGGAAGTCTCCCGCCTGTGAATTTTGGTGACAGAAAGATGAAGTGCTATACCAAATATTGAGCCTGATCCTCAAAATGTGTAAACCACTCTCCGTTAGTCACTTTAGGAAATTACATTAACTCTTATAGGTCCCAGGATGTTATAAAACAAATTAAGACTTCTTTCCCCATGGGTCTAGATAGAAAGCATCAAGAGTATCAGAATACCTTGATAAGATCTCACTGGTCTTCTTTCTTAAACTCTCTCTCCTTTTCTCAATTCCAACATTTACTGAAAACAGAACTGCTACTCCATCAGCATGCTTAACTGCCTCTGTTTGTAACTGAGCTCTTGTTCCCACAGAGTTTACTCATAGCCAGACCTTCTGAGTGACTGCCTTTTCGGAAGTCTGGATAGGACAGGTCAGTCAAGAAAGATTTGCTATACCCCTGAAACCCATGGCAGGAAATGCTGGGCTCTTGGAACTCAGCATTTCTCCTGCAGTAAGAAAAGTAACCTCTCTCCTCTCCTTCCCAGGACTCGCCATGCTTCATCTGTCGACATTCCAGGAGGAGTGTGGAGCTCTTGTACTCATTTATAAGGTAGGGAAACAGATGGGGCTGGCTTAATTTGTGAAGACAACTAGTTATCTTATAAGTACAGATGGAGTAAGTAGCACAATTATTACCAGAGAATAGCGGCTGCCAGATGGTTTGGTTAAAAAAAAAAAATCAAGGCTGGCAGCCAGATTCACAGCAGGAACAGGCCTGCTCCCAAGGGTATAGAAAACCAACCAGATTTAAATTACCCTGTTCCTTGTTTAGTAGTCTGCCACTCCACAGACACAGCCTTCTGCAGCTGCAGAGGATGTAGGAGCAAGACTGGGGTCACCAGGTGGGATTGGCAGGCTTGCCAAAGGTGAAAGTGAATAAAAGGAAAGGACTGCTTGTCCACATTGTAGGTGATATTATAAATTTCCTTTTTGAAAATAAGAACGAAGTTTTAAAGGGCACACTGGTGCAAAATAAAGAAACTGTTCTTTATTTTGTCTGTTTGTTTCTCAAGTTCAGTGTTTGCATATTCAAAGTGTTTGCTTTCTTGGCAGCCTCCCTAAGAAGATGGGATCTTAGTGGTTGACTCTGCTCTCATTCACATCAATAAAAGCTGAATCACCAGTATCTCTGGGTTAATTCCACTAAAAGTACCATGTTTATTAGTCTGGCAGGTAAAAAAAAAATAATAAATTTAAAAAAGATATATATATATATAAAGGAAAAGTCAGTCTGCACAATCTCCAGAAGGTTGATTGGCAGTGTGAGCGCTGTGGCTAATTTTATTATTCCTAAGAAGAGCTGGCATCTTCATCCTGCCCCAGCTGCCCTGAGGACCACATCCATTACCATCAGTAGTAAGAGTGAAGAGAGGTGTCCCAAAACTAACAGAACTTTTGAGACGTCACAACCCACAGTACTTTTTCTTCCAGATTGTAGGTGGTAGTGTTTTCTTTAGTGTCTTATCCCAAAGGGTTAGCTATATTCATTTTAAAATCTGAAAGAATATTGCTGCCCTGTGGGCAGGGAAATTCAGAATTCATGATCCTGTTCCTATGAGACTACTCACTGAAGGGTCTATATGCCAAGTTTGGGACTTGATATAGATAATATAGAATAGGTGTCAAAGATCAATTATTTTTTATTTCTGTCTTTCTTACATTCCTTTTTCTTTTAATTGTTAATCATTGTGTTGCTTACATATGTGTGTGTATATATATATATATATATATATATATATATATATATATATATATATATATATATAAACATCATTGTCTTATTGCCTTCCCTGGGGTTCTCCCTCCACCTTATCACCCGTGAACCTTTGTCTTGATCTTATTGTGCTCCTTCTGTCCTTGATTTCTCCCTTGTCTGGCCCCCCTCCCTTTCCCTGTTTGCCCTAGTTCTGTTAGCTTGTTTTGACTTTTTCTTGGTCTTTTGTTTGTTATACCTATATACCATCTATTGGTGAGACCGTATGGTTTCTGTTTCTTTCTTTCTGACTTATTTCTGCTAATATGCTTCCCTCTAGGTTCACCCATGTTATCACAAATGTGCCACATTAATCCATTTTAATTTCAGAATAATATCCCATTGTGTAAGTAGACCATATATTTTTCAACCACTCATCATTTTTGAAACATTCAGTTGTTTCCTTATCCTGGATATAGTAAATAGTGTTGCAATAAATATCCAAGTACAGATATCTTTTTGAATTAATATTTTGGTGTCCTTTGTATAGATTTTCAGAAGTAGGATTGCTGTATCAGAAAGTAGTTCCATTTTCAGTTGTTTGAGGGTTCCTCCACACTGCTGTCCATAATGGCTAGACCAGTTTGCATTCCCGCCAGCAGCGAAAAAGTGTTCCTTTCTCTCCCCACCAGCACTTGTCATTTTCCATTTTGGGGGGTTTTTTTGTTTGTTTTTTTATGGGCCATTCTTTCTGGCATAAGATGATATCTCATTGTGGCTTTGATTTGCATTTCCCTGGTTATTAGTTATGTCAAGCATTTTTCATATGCCTAGTGGCCATTTTTATTTGCTCTCTAGAAAAAAGTCTTTTTAGTTCTATTCCCTTTTTTTTTTCAACAGGGCTTTTTGCTTTGTTTTTGTTAAGTTGTGTGAGTTCTTTGTTGATCTTTGTTACCGTATCACTTGTGTGGGAGGTAAAATTTTTTTCCCGTGTGTTGGGATTTTTTTGTTTGTTTATTGTCTCTTTTGCTTTTTAGTTTGATATAGTCCCAGCTGTTTGTTTTCCTTAATATTTTTAGCATCTGTAGATGTGTATTGAGATGGGTTTCTGAAATATAGTTCTTGAAGTATTTTGCCTGTATTTTCCTCTATGTATTTTATGGGTTTCAGGTCTTACATTCAAGTCTTTTATCCATTTTGAGTTGGTTTTTGTACATGGCGTGAGGGAGTTGTCCAGGTTCATTTATTTGCACATAGTGGTCCAGTTTTCCAGCACCATTTATTGTAGAGGCTATCCTTGTTCCAATTATGTTTTTTGCCCCTTTGTCAAAAATTAGTTGACTGTATATGTGTAGCTTTATTTCTGGAAACTCAATTCTGTTCCATTTTTCTATTGTCTGTTTTTGTTCCAGTACCATGCTGTTTTAATTATCATGTCTTTGTAGCATAATTTGAAGTCTGAGATTGTAATATCTCCATTCTCTCTTCTTTTGGTTGGGAGAATTTTGGATATTCAAGGTCTTTTGTTATTCCATATGAATTTCAGTAACTTTTGTTCTCTCTCTTTAAAAATGTCATTGGAAATTTTATTGGAATTACATTGAATCTGTAAATAGCTTTTGGTAGAATGGCCATTTTGATAATGTTAATTCTTCCAATCCATGAGCAGGGAGTATTTTTCTATTTCCTTATGTTTTCTATTTCTTTTAACAATGTTTTATAGTTTTCTTTGTCTAGATCTTTCACTTCTTTTAGGTTTATTCCCAAGTATTAAATTTTCATTGGTGCAATGGTAAGTGGAATGTCTTTTTTAAAAATTTCTTTTTCTCTGATTTTTTGTGTATAAGAAGGTCACTGATTTTTGTGTGTTGATTTTGTATCCTGCTACCTTATAGTACTGGTTTATTACTTCAATTAGGTTTTCTGTGGATTTTTTGGGGTTTTCCACAAGAACATCATTCATCTGCAGTACATACAAAGGATTATTCACCATGATCAAGTGAGATTCATTCCAGGAACACAGGGATGGTTCAACATCCAAAAATCAATTAACACAATTCATGACATTAACATGGAGAAAAAAACCAAAGACCATATGATTTTATCAATAGATTCAGGAAAAGCATTCAATAAAATTCAGCACCCATTCATGATGAAAACCCTTGAAAAAATAGGAAAAGGAACTTATCGCAATACAATAAATGTCATTTCTGAAAAACCCAAAATAAACATAATCCTTAATAAGGAAAAACTGAAATCGCGTCAATTAAGATCTGGAACTAGGCAAGGATGCCCACTCACACCACCACTTTTCAACATAGTACTGGAAGTTCTAGCTAGGGCAATAAGGCAATAGGAAGACATAAAAGAAATGAAAAAGGAAATAAAGGAAAAGAAAGAAAAAAAAGGAAAAGAAGAAATAGTTATCTTACTTTTCTTTTTAATTGTATGCACATTTAGAGTGAGCATTTTAAAATTTACTTGATTGAGCAACTATGTCCTTTCCCCAAACCTCTACATTCTGAATTAGTCATCCATGTAACAAATATTTATCAAATCATCACTGTGCCAGGCTGCATGCCATGATGGAAACACAGTATAGCCACTGCAATGTTGGCTCTAACAGCAAGAAAGTGAGTCTTGAGCTCCCATCTCTCTCCTTTACTTGATAAGTAAGTTATTTTACTTTTAAAAGTTATTTTACTTTTAATTTATCTTAAATTTCCTGATAAGATGAAAATAACAGTCCCTAAATACAGTTGTGCTTCCTACATAAGTCATCATAATTTAAGGTCAAAACACAAAATTAATATGGCCAAGAAAGTACCAAGCCTGTAGAATTCACTAGTTATCAAATAACAGATTTATTTCTCAAATTTATAAAAACATTCCATTCCTATTCTGAGCTCCATCTTGCCTTGCTCCATCTTGCTCTCTAATGGGGTCTAACCAATTGAGTGAATGGGGACATTAGGCTAGGTATAGGCAGTCAGGTGGGTCAGGGTACCCTAATCCAGTAAAAAACCATGTGCTCAGAAAACCCACATGATGCTGAAGCAATAGACTAAAACTCATTCAGAGAAAACAGACTAAGTAACCTGGGAGACCCAGCCAGCTCAATCTATAAACAAGAGACACAATGTCCAGACACCTAACATCAGGACCTCCTGCCCCCACCCCGATGCTTTCCATACTCTCATGAGCTCCTGTTTCTGCCCCCTCAGTGGCAACCCATTTGAGATCCCTCCCTGCACAGATTGCTTTCCTGCTCCTCTCATCATGTGCCAATAAATCTCTTGCTTTTCTACCTAATTCTGGTCTCAATATTGAATTCTTTCCTCTCTGAGACAAGAATTGCATGGTTGGGGACCAGCTCCTGGGCTCCAAGTCCCACTCATTAGTATTCAAAAAGTTGTCTGTATGTCATTTTCAGACCAAAAGAATATATCCATCCATATTTACAAGGTAGAAGGCATGATAATGGAACTCTGAGAAAATAATTTTGTTCTTCTAATGTGGTATGTCCAGAAAGCATATCTATATCTATCTACAGATACTAGTCCTTTGTTATTTTTTCTGTATTTCTCTTTAATACATATTATATTTTAAGGGTAATATGTTGACTCTTTAAGAATATGTATAATTGTTTTAATATCTAAATTTCAGTTTAATACTAAACTTTAACATTAAATTAAATTTGTTATAAAGAGAATGCATTGTTTCTGATAAAAATGAAAAGAATTAAACAATATGTGTCAGAGTCAAGCCCTTTTAATTATTCCCACTTTGACATATATACACATATTTCTAATCACCTCCCTATATTGCAGCCCTATCATCTAGCAACCAGTATTCTTGGGGAGTCAAGCATATTATTATTCCCAACATTCAAATTTGACCCTGACATTCCTTGTGGCACCTTAATACAGTCACACCCTGACTCCTACCAGTGGCAACTGTTATCACAGTACAATGCACTAGGCTCCATCCTTCCCAGGATTTACCCCTGTTTGCTCATCTTCCTTCTGCAAGCCACTTGCTCAAATGTTTCATACTATACTCTCTAAAATAATAATGACTCTCTTCTACCTCCTTTGCTTCTAACCAACCCATTCCCTTATCCACTTTTTCATTTCCTTTCTTTTGTGAGGACTGGTTCCTTTTTCCTGCAGTATACAACCTCTCAGTAGCAAGGGCATTCTCCCAGCAACCCAATGCTAATCTCGCTCTATCAAAATTCCATTTTCCTTTAAAGATAATGCTGTCCCAGTAGATCATCCTCTCTCCTTGTTATCATCACCAACAACTCTGCATACTGTCCCACATTCTTTATGTAGCAGGATACTAATCTTCCTTATTCCACCATTTTCCAACCATTTATGGCTTTCTAAATTGTGTTCATAAGGAGGGAACAGATATAGCCCAAATGATAAGTCAACTGAAATTTGAAAGGTTTTTTGTGAATATAGAAGAAAGCCTTTAAAAATGATAGCAAGTCTATCTTGAGGAGAAACTAAATACTAAACGCTTCCCTTAAATATGAACAGCTATAGTTCAACAAAATTGTACTTGAATATAGCATTTATACAAAAAATAAGAATTTATGCTTAGTAAATTAATGAAATGGGGATATCTTATATATAAATTCTAAGGAAAATACTGGAGTCTGAAGATAATAGATGTCTTTAATCTAGATTATGGGGATATAGGGAAGGTCTCTTAGAGGAAGTAAGCTAAGATGGAAAAGACTCTGGAAAGATGATAGAAACTATTCTAAATTTTAAAAAAATCTATAAAAGTATAAACTAGATAGACACAGGAGAGTAATAATGGAGAGAGATGTGAAAATTAAGAAGTGAATAGAAATTTAATGTTTCTCAACAAATGCCTGTGAAGTGATGTTTATATGCAGGCACTCTTCTATGTATTGATGATCCAGCACCAAACAAAATAGATAAAAATTACTGATCTCACAGAGTTTATATTTCAGTGGTAAGAGACAGGCAATCTACAAAATAAAATAGCAAATTATATAGGATGCAATGCTTAGGAGAGAAATGAATCAGGGACAGGAAAAAGAGAAGGCAATTGCAGTTTTAAATAGAGTAGTTAGGGGATGCCTCATTGAGAAACAGCACTTTGAACAAAGACCTAAAGGAGCCAAGGGAGTTGGTGACAAGGGAAATCTGGGGGAAGATGTGCCAGGCTGGAGAAATAACAAAAGCAAAGACTGAGTTGGAAGGCGATCCTGTGTGTTCTATGAAGCAAAGAGTATGAGTATAAATGATGCAGAAAGGGAAGGGGTGATACAGTTAAGGAAGTGGTAGGAGGTAGATGATGAAAATCCTCTTAGGTCATTTTAGGACTTTTTCTTTTTCTCTGAATAAAATGAAAAGTCACTGGATAATGTTAAGAGTGGAGAGGTAACATGATCTGATTTATGTTCAAAAAGAAAATTTGGCTTTGTATCAAGAATGGGTTATAGGTAAAAGGAGAATGACCAGCTTTAAAAAAAAAATCATTATAAAAATGGATGTGAGACACAGATAGTAGATTTTATCTAGCTGGAGCAAAAGGGAAAGTAAAATCTAAATAGATTTTGAAACAATTTCCTAACATGATTTCTTAGATATGGGTTAGGAGAGAAAGGGAGACAATAATGATTTTAAATTGGGTCTATTACTTCTCCTTAAGGAACTATGAGAACACAGTAGTTATTTGAAGACCAAAACAGCAATTTACTGAGTTGCAGTGGTCCATGTTGAAAGAGAATATGGGAATGTTAAATTTGATGTAATTAGCCAGATTAGCTAATCTGAATAGTAGTCAAAGTGTCTGGGGTTGAGATGATTATAACAAACCAGAGCTTTAAATTTAGGATTCATCAGCTAATATATAACAATTAAAGACAAAATGTTAGGTGAAATCCTTATGTTATTTCTAATATCATGTCATGTACACTAAATAAGTGTACAAAAAGTGGTGGACTAAACCTTGGGACGTTATGGGAGAAGTCACCAAATTCAACAAAAGTAGTTAATGGCATATAACTGCAAATTGTGCTATTTTAGAAGCAAAGTGGGGAAAATGTTTAAAGGTAAAAGGAATTTGTTTACCTCAGACTTTGGTCAAGTAAGATAAAGGTAGACAAGTAGTCACTGTATTCAACAGGGGGATTCTATTTGACCTTAAGAGAATAATTTTCTTAATGATGAGTACAAAAGCTAAATGAAATAAATTTCAGAGAATAAGAGCAGAAAACTGTAGATAAAATTAAAGGAACTCTTACAAATAACAAGATCTAAAAAATGATATTAGAGAGAAAAATGGAGTCAAAAGTATAAACATTTTCAGCCAATTAAAATGAACCAATTAAAAGAGAGAAACTGATGGTAGAGTAGAGACAGGAGAGAACTGATCAAGGTATTTCCTTCAATGGAAACTCTGTATAAGGAAAGAGGCAGAAGTGCCAATCCCAGGTAAGAGTACAATTAATTTATAGAAAAATGAGAAGATTAAGCATAGTACAGAGAAGATGGAAGCTCAAGGAAAAGTACTTATCCCAGTTTCCCTAGTAAAACCTGCCAGTTTTCCAAGACTAGAACCACTATATGTCCACTCCTCATATTTCCAAACCCTTCACATAATAAGAATTCAGCAAACTATTTTGTTTAAGAAGAATAAAGTGGTTCAAGCTCTCCACTAACCTCACACACACACACACACACACACACACACACACACAGAGTCTGTGTGTACATTATTCCTCTCATCATTATTCAGTTCATCCTTTCCAGAGTTTCAACTAAGAACAATATCCTAAACTACCCCATTAAAATTCAGTATCTAGCTCAAAGTGTAACAAGAACTCTAAAAAAAGTGACATAACTTTCTCTGTAGTACTCATTTTAATGACCTACTTGATATTTAAGTTCACCTCTCATTCCAAGTAATTTTTTACTTTATCAAATAAGCTTTGTTAAGCAGATTCCATACCCTGTCACACATCATGATACTTCTTAACAAAACCTACTAAACCTACCAAAATACTGGACGAAAAATATTTTGAAAGTTTTGATGTATCTCAATGAACTAACAAGAACTACTCAGAAATAACCAAAAAAAATTTCAAGAAACTAAATTGAGCTAATGAATTTGAGCATTGTTTTTCATGGACATAGAGAATAAAAGGCAAAGCATGGGGCCAGTCCATAACGTGGAATCCAATAGAAAACCACCTTATGTAAACAAAAAAGCCCTATGTAAACTGGAGATTACAGGAAAAGGAAAACTAGAAATAACCCTCTTCCCTACCAAAGGCCCTATGAGGAAAACTGATTTTCTTAAACTTTGACATGGAATGGACAAGAAATAAAACACTCTTGATAATTTGAAATCTAAAACTATGTCTTACTTCATTTTATAAGCTGAGGTCACACTACATATAGTTTAGAAAATTGAAGTTGATAACTTAATTATAGGTGATCTTACATTTTCCTGTATTTCTCCTGGTGCCTGAAATAAGCAAACAAATGTCTTTAGATAAATGCACTTCCTAATAAATTTCAAAGAATTTCCAGGAATAAAGTTCTAAGAAATGTGACAACAGTTCAAACTATCTAACTCCAAGAAATAAGATACCTTAAGGAACAAACAGAAACAAAATAAAGAATGAAGAAATTATATTGAAACATAAATCTTACATAATTTAATCTTACATAAATTAATACATAATAAGCAATTTAAGCATGATGGTAATATTAAAAATGTATGGCCATAGAAGAACAAGATTGATTTCATAAAGCATCAGAATTTATCATTTGGGTTCATATTTGTTTGCTACAAAGAAGTTACCACTAGTTATACCAAATATAATGAATAATGAAACAAAGCGATTGCTTTCAAAATAGGGCCAAAGGTTTCATCATCTGGAAATAGCTAAATATATACTAACAATTCAACTTCCTGCTAATAAAAAATATCAATTTGGAGCTAGATATTTATACCTAGAGGTATGGGAGATTGAAAAAAGTAGACAAATACTGGGGCGAGGGAATGAGGGGAGCTAGTCAACAGGAGGAAAAAGGAACTAGCTTTTTCATTTTAAATAACTGTTCGCTATAAGGAAGGTCTTAGTCAGTTGCAGTAGCTTAAATGGGGATATATTTTGTTAAATATACATAAGACACCAGCAATGTAATGGTTACAGTACAATATACAAAGACTGCTCAAAGAATGAAGAATTTATTAGATATCTTGAAGCAAATCTGAAGATAAAATAATTGTACAAAAATAACATTTATTCAAGACTCAATATTGAAGACATCACATACTGAGCACTGTGAAGAAGACTAAAATTAAATCTGGCATAGGTTCTGCCTTCAAGCCACTTAAGACTAGATAATTGACAGATAACAAATATAAGTCTTATCAATAAAATACACATTAAATTCTGTGAACTTTCAGAGGGGCTCAAGTAAGACTACAGAGAGAGAACAACTGAGATTGTTCTTTAAGAATGAGAAACTTTGGGTTTTGCAGAGAAAAAAGGAAGAGTATTGCAGGAACTGCGTGGATAAAGTGAAAAGAAGAAAAACAATTAGGATATTAACAACAGTGAGTACTTGGATGTAAAGCTAGGATTAAGGATAAGGGGATGTCACTAGCTTGAAATTGTTGTGATAAGATGTTCTGAAGTCAGCTCTTAATGCCATAAAAAAAAAGTGACCAAGATGCCTCCCTCTCTTGAAACTTTAACATGTTAAAAAAAAAAAAAAGTAAAACTTGAATTAATATTCTTTTCAAGAAATTCAATCTAGAGGTAGATTTTAAAAAGCAATAAAGCAGCTATTATTTAAGTAAGGATGCAAAAGACAAATACTGAAAGACTGAGACTATAGAAAATGTACAGTCTAGTGATGTGTTTGAGTAATAAGAAAGAGCTTATATAAATAGAGAAAAATTAAATAAAGATAATAGAAGGCATGAACTACAGAGCTGGCACCATTTTCTGAATATTTACCAGAAACATTAAATAAAAAAAGAAACACCATTCAGTCAAGTCCATGTGCTAGAGATACTGAGCATGAGATAGGATTGTTTAGTATATGCCTCATGGCTCTACATTAGAAGTGAGAGTGGGAGAGAGGAAAAGAACACAGAAGAAATACTCCAGTGCATCAGGAAATAAATTATTTATCAAAAAAATTATCAAATAATTATAGAAAACATCTCTTTCAAGAGGCTTAGATACACAATAGGAGTTTCTATCAGCTAAACAGTTTAGTAGTTGACACCTGATGCTTTTAGGTGCCCTTTTTGCCACAGATGTGATTCCTGAACCACAGGCACTATTGCACTGTTGTTTTCTGTTTGTTTGGTGTGTGTGTGTATGGGTGTGTATTTTAGATATTGAATGTACAGTCTCTTTTCTATTCTCATTACATTAGGAAACAGTATATCTCTTCTCTCAAATATACTCACGCAAGTTATTTTTCACACAGAAACAAGCACACATACATATATACACCTCTCACATACACACTTCATATTTTTCTGAAGATGCTGCTGCATATTAAACAAGGGAGTTCTGACAAGATTGCAGTGACTGATAGTGCTAATAGAATTCCTTTAGAGAAATTGAGGAAAATCTGATGAAATTGCCTGTTAAACACAGTCCAGGCACCTCCATGGTGGAAAGATGTCCAGTTTCCTCATTACCAGAAACATCAATTTTCAGTCAGCAGGGAAAGGGAGATCTGATTAGCAAGGTAGGCTGATTTTCTAATCTCATATCAAATGCCTTACTTTAATATAGGTATTCCTGAACCTTCAGGAAAGTGATTCAAGAATAATAAACATAAATTTTCAAGAGACAATGTTAGGCTCTTGTCCTTTTCTAAAGACTAAACCAAAAAAAAGTAAACAAAAGGGGTCCCAGAAATACACATATGTAATCTGTATTTCAATAAGTTACCCAGCCTACGGCCATACCACCCTGAATATGTCCAATCTCGTCAATAAGTTACCCAAAGACGTCCATCTAAAGAAAACCATGTGATATGTCTTCATTTTCTCCTGCTGTCTAGTTCTAACATAAAAGATTGTCTTGCCTCTCTTGAATAGAGGGCGTGCTGTGGGGAGCAGATGAAGCCTGCTGTCATGGGGAAGCTGGGTGAGCTCCTCTGGGAAATGGGGGGGAGCCAGTCCATTGCTGGATACAGGCTACAGGGGAGCGGGGGAGTCCTCCTCTGGTCACTACCAGCTCAGTCAGTCCTCATTAAGAACAAGAAAAACAACAATCCAGTTGTAAATATACTGGAAGAAAGAGAGAAATAAATAATGCCCCTGAACACACCCATCACCTGCCCGAAAAAAGCATGGCCAGAACCACAAAATACAAGACTGAGATCAATTAGAGTGAAGACATGTCAGAGAGTCTTCACTCTACAACATTTCTGGTGTTGGGGGTTAAACTCTCCATCCAGAGACACTTCCAAAGTTATAAGGATCTCTCCTTTCCCAGTGGGGAAGGAAAGCCACAGAGAGGTAGCAGTGGCCCCATGGAACAGCAAACCATCAGAGAGATGAGTCACCAACCATCTGCTGAGGTCTGTGCACACCAGGGAACTTACCAGCTGCCAGTAGTTGAGAGATGGTCTTCCAATGCCAAATGCCAGAACTGTAAGTCTAAGAAGCAGCACCATGGTACAGACATTGGAATGAATGGAAGAGACAGCCAATAAGAACAAGGAGGCACTGAAACCAAAGATCATAAGAGTCCAGAGAAAAAGAGACTGTCTCATCCACCACAGGAAATTCCACAATGAAGAAACCTGCAGAGCCATTCCACACACCTGTCCTACAGGAGGTTTTCTGACATGCTCAGACAGGTCACCTGCAACAAGGTTATTCCTGGAGATTTGGTAAGCCTGGTCTGCAGCCCTCAGGAACATGGGGCTTCACCCAGGAGGACAAACCGCCCCAGAAAAGAAAACAAAATGACCAACAGGCCAAACATCAACCAACAACTGGCAGCAAGAGAAGAACTGGAGTGACCAGAGAGGAGGACTAGGGGAAGGAGGGGGGAAGACATGCCTAAGGGGAGCAATAACTTTACAAACATGAGCTATGTACACAAACAATGAAATTAAAAAATATGAAAAAAATATTGCCTTATTCTTTTGTATTAAGTTTTGGAAATAGTTTCTCAGACTTAACTCAAATGTTACCTCCCCTATAAAATGATTCCAAGCCTGTCTTTTTCAAGAGACAAAATGAATTGTTTTCCCATTTTGTACTATTATATATGCAGTCCTATTACAGACTTTTCAAAACATTTACCTACCTGCCTCCATGGATAATTGTTATTTGTACTTTGATAACAGAAAGCAAATAAAAACTACAGTCTTGGATATAATGGTATAGCTATAAAGAGAACATTGCTTGCTTGAGTCCCTCTTAGTTACTTTGATCATCTATCAGAAAATATCATTAGCCAATGATGAACATTCATCACCAAACATTTATAAGACAGGCTGAGTCCTGAGCAAAAAACCTAGTGGTAGGGATATGTCAATGAATAAAACACACTTTCAACCTTAAATGAACTTACCAACTAATCAAGAGTAATGAGACAAACAGAACTTATGATGAAAACATCATAAGTTCAGAGATTTTTTTTTGAGTGTTTAGTGTATTGATATATTCCCAGAACTTAGAATAATATCTGGCACACACTAAGTCTATAGATAAGTAATTGAATGAAAGAAGGAAGGGATTAATGAACAAGGTAAAGGTCTGGCAGTACTTTGAAGTATTGAATTGTTCACAGATACACTACCTTTAGAATGACTATGCTGGGTGGACTATGTTAAACTGAAACCATAGACTTCTCAACTGCATTATATCCTAAAGGCCAAGATTTTCAAATACCTGTCCTGCCTTCAATTTCCTGAAGGTAATTACCATGAAGAAAAATTATCAGGAAAAATCTGATAACTAAACATCAACTTGAAGCAAAAGATGGCTGGTGATTAAATGGTTTTAATCAAATCCTTCTTATTCCTGAGTCATCGTACAAAGCTACAATACAAAGAATTGGGGTATTTTTATCACCTCTGCCCAGGTGTCTCTGAGCATCATTTATAGATTTAACACATGATTGATGTAGTGATTATGATTACTAAGAAAATATCTATTCTCTGCATCCACCTCATTAGCTTTTTCCATGACTTCTCTAACTTAAAGAGATTGGGAAAAGAAGTATGAGTGACCACAGCTTGGCCTTTTGTGGGCTCCCTTTGGAATTATTATGCCCTCTGAATACACATATTCTTTTGTATTCCAGATGAAAAGGTTACTGAGGCTGGGCAGGTTCTCTTTCTGAAGGGAAATATTAAAGTTACATATATCCCATAATTCCATAGGTTAACAATCTACCATAAAGTGATATAAACATTACTGAGGGCCTACTTGAAACTCAGATATATGCTAAGTTATCCACTGTACTTTTACTGGCAATATGTGGCTATTCTGACCCCTAATGATTCTAATAATCTCTCTTTGTTTAAGCTTGGAGAAAAGAGAATGATTCATTCACTGACTTCCTTAGTACCCTAATGTCGATAGAAAGAAAACTAGTTACAAGTGGTGCTTATGGTAGGTATCATCACATATTGTAATTTAAAGCCTGTATAAACTTTGGGACTACATAGATTTATTCCCATTTTTCAGGTGTAAAATTGAGGTCTAGTGAGATTACATGCAACCATAATAACATAACTGATTTAAGACAAATTCAAATTTGTATGACTGCAAATCTGTTTCCACTACTATACTACATGCCTCCCATTTATGCAGTGTTCTTAAAAAAACTGTTTGATCTAAAAGTCTGGGGGCAGGAAGAGGAGTGTAAGAATATTGCAGTTTTACTGTATTTTAATTTGTGGGCAAGAGGGTCTATATCAAAGGGTGAACTTCTCAAGGAAAATTGAGAATAAAGTCATTGATTTAATTTGAGAAAAATTAAAGTACAGTTTATTATACTATAATAATATTAATACAGGGTGAAAAAGCAGAATATCGAGTTATAAATCACAACTGTATTCACTTAAAATTTTATTTACCTTACCCTGGAGAAGATAAAAGGTCTTTGAGTAGATATTATTTTTATTCTATTTAAGATTCTCAACCACTAAAGTAAATCAGAACTTGCTCAATAAGGTGACAAAGTAAGATAAGAAAATCTAAACACATTCCACATATATACCTACAAAAATGCAGTAACTTTTTATCAAAGAAATTGACAGAAAACATCACAAGTCATAGCATTACAAAATCATATATAAATAAATAGTATCAGTTACAGAGAAATCTACTAATTAACTGTACTTTAACTAAGAGAGGGTTGAGATCAGTTTTAGAGAAAATAAGATCACAAAATCAAGGTAGTTTGAAATGAGAACAATTCTGGTATCCTACACATTTGAGGACATCAAGCTGCTGTGCCTTGCTAAACAATTTATCTGGTTGAAGTAACTGCAAGTAAGCTTGCTGGTTTGCAAGTTTCTCCTTGGCATGAGTAGGTGGAAGATATTTTCCATTGCAGATATTACGACATAATTGCACAAAACCTGAAGAGTTATCTCAAATTTGTAGCCTTTTTGCAATCATGTGGTTATCTTCTTTTCCATGGCCTTCTTTATTCAAGAGTGGATTTCCACTCTTAAGCGGTTAAAAGTAAAACAGAAATATCTATGCAATTCATTTATACATACTTTTATGCATACTTTTCTTATCAAAAATATTTTATAAAATCTTCCACACATACTTTTCTTTCAAATTACTGAAATATCCCATCACAGTTTGTAAGAACACAAATGTTTGCCAACTAACTTTTAAAATAAAAATACTTGTCATTTATATTACCTCTTTATTTTACTCATCTTCTGCAAGAGTAAATATGGATACTGTCTTATAGTAGTTATATCACATCAAATCATTTCAAGGCACAACAGATCAAATTTAAATGTTTTTCCTAAAACTCTATATTTTAGAAACATTTAATAGTACTAAAGGTATCAGGATGTTCAAATACATGTAATTAAATCCATGTTTAATTTTTATGTCTTCACATATGTCAGAATTAATGAAACCAAATAAATTACTAGATGCAAACAGTGGTTTTACCACATGATACAATATTTATTTACAGAATATAATATTTATGTACATTTATAAATGCATTATCAATGGTTAAATTAGGTATATTGGTTAACTATTTCTGTGAAAATATTTCCTAACAAAATACCAAAAAAGTTAATGAACTAAAACAAGTGTTAATTACTGCTCAAACATCTATGAATTGACTGGAGATAAATTAGTAGAGCTGAGTTTTGAAGGGTAACTGCTGATCTTAGCAGGCTCACTCATCTATCTGCAAGTTGTCTGGTTGGCTGAGTCAGGGGTAAGGTAGCTCTTCTTCATGCTGCTAGCTTTACTTTGGAAATGAAGTACACAACTCTGAAAGCCTATAATGTCTTGATACAAAGTTGCAAATGGAAGGAATCCCAATCAAAAGCAACAATCACTCTCCTAGCAAAACTGAGTATTTAAAATGTAGGTACACTAACTTCATCAATGGGTTCTTAGAGATCATGACTTTAAACAAAAGGATGCATAAAAATAAGAGGTCTTTGGAGTTCAACATCCTCACCCTTGTAATGATGAGAAAAAGACGATCATGCCAGAAATGGAACAAAACAACATTGTTCAAGGATGAGGAGGATATATTTTCTGTAGTTTGCAGGGAGGCTTGCAAATTGGAACAAAACAGTAATGAGCTCAAATAAAAGAACTTGTCTCAGTGGCTCAATTTAGTAACTGGTTAATTATTTCTGATAACCAAGAACGCAGAACAAAAGTTAACAAAGATAAAAGACTCTACAGAATGACAACAGGAACATCACTATAGTGATTTTAAATCAGTGATTGGGACAAAGCTGTTCAGTGGTTCTGGGTCTGATTCTCAGCTGCCTGACCTTTGGTAAATTTTACCCTAATGTACTCAGTTTCTTTAAGTAGAAATAATAAAATAAGGTAGTTATATGGATAAATGTGGGTAAAATATGCAAAGTTTTGCACAGTATTTGGTTCATAAGTGTTCAATAAATATTACTTTAGTTTATTTACCATACTGTCTAAATCTTGGGGAAAAACTGGCAGAAGTACAGTTTGAGAAGAATAATAGCCAACATCAATTGAAGCCTTTTAGGTGCCAGGTGCTATGCTCAGCGCTTTATGAGGATTATCTCAGTAAATCTTCAAAATAACCTCATGGGAACACTATGAGTGAATTTTACAGATGTGTCTTAGAGAGCTTTACTGACTTGCCTACCAACTGATTATCACACAGTCATCAAATTCACAACTCTGTCTCACAAGTCTTGTTCTGAGTATTCATTTTCCTTCAAATGTGAAGTGATAGAAGTGAAGAAAGGGGACTTTATTAAACTGACAACAATTTTCAGGTAGGGCATATATTTATTTATTTATTCACTCAAAAAGTTATGCTTTATTTTTCACAGATTGTTACATGTCAAAATACAAAGATGACTAGGACTTAGTATCGTCCCTTGAGATTCTCAAATTTTAGGGACTTTCAAATCAATCAAGGATGGCAAAAAAATTAAAGAGGAAGTTTTCTAGGTAAAACATTTGACATAAGAACTGGATTTTCCACCTAATTAAAGGTCAGTATTTAGATCAAATCATATCTGATATTGTTACCAATAAGCCCAAGCAAAAGACACTGCAGAGAGTAAGCTACCTAACTTGGCCAATCCACAGCTACAAGACTTTAACTTGGACCCTAGATACTAGTTCTGTTGTAAACACTGTATCACAATGAACAGCACTTGGTTATAGATCTATAAAGTCTTTGAATATTATTATTTACATTAAAATAGTCACTCTAAACCCAGTAATAGGATTTGTATTGGAACTGAATGGAACAGGATTCAAATTTCAAAGTCTCTGCACACCTGAGATAAAATATGTGGTGAACACTAGTGATGTTCATCAATATCCTCTCTGCACACAGACTAAACTTCTGAACCGCAAAAGGATTAAGACCATGTGACTCACTACAGTCAATGAAAAGGAGTAGAAAACACACATACCTTCCACTCCCATTCTGCGTCCATGAGAATTCTACAGGCGCTCTCTTTCTGTATTATGATGGCCTATAAGGTTACTTGTTCCTAAAGCTGCAGTCACAATTTGGTGAAGCATTTGTCAGTTCAGGCTGAAGGAACAAAAAAGGAAACTTTTAAAATAAAACCTCTAGAATTTGGGAATCATTTTTTTCTCTCAGCATAACTTGATCAGCTCTAATAAATATAAATCCCTCAAGATACATGTTATTAGATAGTAGATGCTTAGGACAGAAATTGGTGTGGAAAAGTATACTTTCTATGGGAGAACAGATATGTAGTCATATTAAGGAATATCCAGATCTCACTGAACTCTTAAGAATACAAATCTTTGCAGATAAGTTTCAATATGGCAGCCTTTGCAATATAATAATTTATATTAGATACATTTAGTACAGTTTATTATTGCATTTATTATATATAGATACTTTTATTTAATAAAATTTATTAATTGTATTAGTAAATAAAGAATAATCACTTAGTTTTTATAATATTAATTTCTGATTTGTTTATGAGTTCTTACCATGTACCAAAAACCTAGCAATGAGGATATAACAGTGAGCCAGATAAGGCATCCATTCTCATTCTCAAAGTTGCTTAAAGTTTAGATTGAAAAGCAATCAAATATGCAAAAATTTATAATTCTTTGTTATAAGTGCAATATTAGAGAAAACATGGGATTATATAAGGACCTGAGAATAGGTTCTAAGAGGTTAGAACTCAAAAGATGAGTTGGCATATTAATAATGACATGATTTCATAATTGCATTTTAGTAAGAACTGATACTTCTATTACACATGTTGTGGGTCAGTGATTATATACTTCACATATGAAATAAACTTCAATATAACCTTTGAGGTAGACAAATTTATCAGCCTTATTTAATTAAACACTACCTTCTGGAAAAAGTAAAATGGAAAATTTCAATAAGCAAAGACAAGAAGTGTGAAACATTCCTAGTTCGGAATGACGAAAAGTATAATCTCAGTCGACAGTGAGGGCTATGAACTGTCAGTCAAGAGTTTTCCCCAGGAATCCAGATAGTCAATACCCTAACCTAGTTCATATCTTTGTTCAAAGACCTTCTTCATGTGGAAGTCTTCCCTGACCACCCTGATAATGAAACTGGGTGCCCCGCTCCCATCCTTGAGTAGTGGCAGTTGGCCCCACCCCTGCCACACCCCTCGGGGGGCATGGCAGTGAAGTGGCAATTAAAAACCAGGAGAGGAAGCAGCTAGGGGAGGATTTGCAGGAAGATTGGAGAGCAGTTTGAGACCAAGTGACTATCTAAGAGCAGAGAGATTTTGGCACCTGGAAAAGTACTCAGGAGGAGAGCCTTCAAAGAAGATGCCATCTGAGGGTGAATGAGAGGTGACCCGGAGGAAGTGCTGAGCCAAGGAGCAACCCGGAGAGACCTTCGAGTGCCTACCCCTGAGGTTTGGAGGGGAAAAAGGGGCACCGCTGGACTGTGTTTAGGACTGTTGGGCTAAATGTTGACTGGAATAAGATAATTGCCACTTGTGACTTTAAGGACTTCTTGTTTTCCCTGTTGAGCTCCCTTGTTAATAAAATACCTTGTTGAGCTGCATTTTGAGTGGCAACTGCTAGGCACAGTTGAAAGGGACCTGGGGGGGAAGGGCTTGTCATTTGGAGGGCTTTTTGCTCCCCTGCCCCCTCCTTCTTTGTTTGGACCCCCGATTTCAATAACACTATCTTTCCCTCTCTGTCCCCTTTCCTGTTTTATTTCTCTCCACCATGATACTACTAAGTAAAATATAGTGTGTGTATTCATCTTTCCTTTTAATCTGTCTCTTCTCAGCAGACTATAAACTCCATGAGGGTAGTGATTTCTATCTAGTGTTATATCTCCAATTGAAATCAGGTTGAAAAAAGGGGGCAAAAAGCCTCCAACTAACAAACCACAGGTTCGCTTCACCCGCGCATAGCAGTTGACACTCAAAATGCAGTTTAACAAAACAATGGAGTTCAACAGGGAAAACAAAAAGTCCTTAAAGCCACAAGTGACCAGTCATCTTAGTCCAGTCACCATCCTCAGTCCCAAAGGTCCGAAAGACACAGTCCAAGATGGTGCCCCTCCAAACCTTAGAAGTGGGCACTTTGCCTACTTCTAGTCCTTTTCCATCGTCTTCTCTTTGCTTCCTCTCTCTCCAGTATTTTGAGCTACTCTGCTTTGCCAAGACTCTTCAAACTTCTTTCACAATTGCTGGTGCACAAATCAGCTTTCCAAATCCCTGGCTATCTCCAGGTACCAGCTTTCCATGTCACCTTGCTGCAATGCCACACTCTCCACACCGGCCACTCTTCTGCCAGACACCATGGATCCTTGTCATCTCCAGCTCACACTTCCAGGGGGCTTCTGCTCAGCCTGGTCACTTGGGCTACTCTTTACCTGCCTGCCATTCTCTTCTCTCCTCTCCCAAAAGCTCTCTCCAGTCTCTCAAAAGTTCTTTCTCTCTCTCCCTCTCTCTCTCTTTCTCTCTCTCTGGTCCAACTTTCTGTTCCAACTGCTTGCTCTGGCATTTTAACTGCCACACCCACAAGGGGGAGAGGCGGGGGGGGGGGGTGCCACAACCCAAGGGTGAGGGAGGAGCACCCAATTTCACAATATCTAAAATATATCCTGGAATAAACCATTCATTAAATAATGTTTAATGATGCTCTTAATTTTATCAATGTGCAAACTGAGGTACCATTTTGTAACTTTCACGATTCATAGTAACAAATATAGAATTTAAATGTAGTCAAGGGAGGAAATGACACAGTTAGGCATTGGCAGTTATATCATTTTGCATTGGATTGTAGCTCTCCTCTCTGAGGATGTGACAATTTAATAACAAAAACCCAAAAGGAGGGAGCAAATCATTCTCTGAACACAGATAGAGATCCTGGACCCATCAGCAATATGATGGTATGAGGTAATGAGATCTCAGGTTGAGGCTGCAGAGTAAGATAAGAGGATCAAACCTTGGAAAACACTAATATTTAAGCAGGACAAACAAAAAGGATGAAGAAGAAACAACAGAGGCATATTAGTTGACAAAGTGTCATATTAGTAAATCAAGAGAAAAGTTGCCCTTAAAAGAACTCAAAATTGTCAAATGTAAAATCACTAAACACAGTGATTAAAGATAATGCATTGATGCAAGCAACTGTGAAGCCTTAGTAGGGGGTGAAAGACTGCAGTATATTTTAGATGAGAGAGATTAGAGGTTGTATATCTAAGGAAAAAAGAAGACAACTGAGAGTAAACTTGAATATGCAAGTAAAAGAAATAATGCCATTCTAGAAGGTGGTGTAAGAGCATGCATCCAGGTAAAGGCCTTAACTTTAATCAGAAAAGGTGCAGGGTTCTGGTTGGCCATGCAATGGAGTGGTGATGTCCAGACACAGGTTTGAGTCTACAACATGCTTCACTTCTATCAAATTAGCTCTTTAATCAGTTTGAGTTGCCATAACAACATATCATAGACTAAGGTTCGGAGGGGCACCATCTTGGCCTGTGATTTTTGGGACCTTTGGGATTGAGAATGGTGACTAGGTTAAGATAACTTATCTTGTTATCTTCTTAGTAGCTAAGAAACAGAAATTTTCTGCTCAGAGTTCCAGAGGCTGGGAATTCCAAGATCAAGGTGACAAACAAACAGGTTCCCCAGTGAAGACTTGCCTTGGATTGAAGACTTTCCTGGGATTACTTCTCACCATGTCCTCAAATGGTGGGAAAAAGAGAGAAAGTGAAATTGGGTCCAAAGAAAGGGGGCAGCTGCAAAAGTCCTCCAACTTATAAGTCCCGGTTCCATTTCACCACATGTAGTAGTTGCCACTTAAAAAGCAGTTTAACAACAGGGTTTACTAACAAGGGAGTTCAACAGGGAAAATGAAAAGTCCTTAAAACCACAAGTGGCAGTTATCTTACCCTAGTCACCATTCTCAATCCCAAAGGTCCCAAAAATCACAGACCAAGATGGTGCCCCTCCGAACCTCAGAGGTAGGCACTTTTGCAAAGTCCAGTCCTCTATCTGGCATCTTCTCTTTTCTTCTTTTCTCTCAAGTGTTCATGCTGCTCCACTTCTCCAAGGCTCTTCAAACTTCTTCCACAATTGCTGATGCACAAAACAGCTTTTCAAATTTCTGGCCATCTCTAGGTACCAGCTTTCCATAGCTCCTTGTTGTAACACCATACTCTCCACACTGGCCATTCTTCTGCCAGATACCATGGCTCCTTGTCACCTTCAGCTCACTTTTCCAGGGAGGTTTTGCCCAGCCTAGTCACTATGCTACTCTTTACCTGCCTGCCATTCTCTTCTCTCCTGTCCCCAGAAGTTCCCTCTCTTTCCTCTCCCCAAAAGTCTGTCTCCCTCTAGTCTCTGCTCTTTGCCTTTTTATCTCTCCTGCCTCTGGTCCTGCCCCATGTTCCAACTGCTACTTCTGGCAGTTTAACTGCCACATCCAAGGGGGGAGGGGCTAACTGCCACTGCCCAATGGGGGAGGGGCACCTTGTTAACAAGGCAGGGAGGGGGCACCCAGCTTCAAAAGGAAGCAAGCTCTCTAGTGTCTCTTCTTAAAGACCACAAATCTCCTCCCCTCCTCCCAAAAGCCCCCTTTCAAATGTCATCACACTAGGGATTAGGGTCCCACATTTGAACGACAAGGACAGAGGGCCACTATTCAGTCCACAGAAACTTCTCTTTATTCATATGTGCACAATGTGGGAAGAAATAGTCCCTATCTCAGAAAGTTATGAGGATTAATCCACATTAAGTGCCTGGCATATCTGCTTGTATTGTTTTATGCTATTATGCCTCTGAGATTAGAACAAAGGTGACCGTGAAGAGTATGACGTAGCTGAGTTTATAGAATTAGATTTCAGAGGTTGAGGAATTTCAACCTTGAGCTGCCAAATGTGCTCAGTGAAGTTAGAAGTAACATCATGGCCTCAGGTGGTATAGGACATTTCTAAATGTGCGGTATAGCCGGGCACAGCGGCTCATGCCTGTAAACTTCAACCAATGAAGCGGCTGGGGCTAGGCATCATGGTTCAAGTCCCGCTCCAGGCAACACAGCAAGACCTAGTCCCAAAAAATAGCTGGGCGTGGTGGTGTGCGCCTGTAATCCCAGCTACCTGGGAAGCTGAGGCTGGGGATTGCTTGAGTCGAGTCCATGGTACCCCGGGCAACGTGAGCCTGTGGTTCCATGGGCAAAATAGTGAGACCTAGTCTCAAAAAAAAAAAAAAAAAAAGGGGGGGAGATGATGAAAGAAAAAAAAAGTTTCAAATAGTATCTGTGTAGACTGGGTAAGGAATTCCCACCAACTCATGCTGTGCTTAACAACAAGCTGATACTGCAAAATTCTGTCAGCACAGCTGAAAAAAACTTTGAAATATCTAAACTCAATACCTCCTTTTCCCAATAAAAGAAAAAACCCAAGGAGAGGCGGTCTCTATGTTCTGCCAAGAGTCTTGAGTCAATCATATAATTTCAGTGAGCTAGCCCTGTTACCTAACTTAGTTACAAGAACATATGACACTTGAGAACATAAAAGGATAGTGCTACACTTATCCTATAGAGGGTTTCATCTCAGTACTTTTCTTCCTCTGTCTACATTTTCAGATCATACCTGAGGTCCAGTAGCAGAAACTGAATGTCATGTTACTTTTTCCCCCACTACAACAGAATGTTCTCCTTATCTCTGACTTTCACCTTAACTCACAGTTCATAGTAAATCAGACTCAGCACTATAAGTGCTTTACAAGAAAAAGAAGTCATTCCTACTCTGCCGTCCATAGGATTGGATGGGGAGAAAGAGCACCACCATTTTGCCTATAGCAACTGGGCCAATGGGTAATACAAGTACAGAAAGCAGCAAGGTGTAGTTATAGTTAAATATGCATATGATGAGAGTGAAGAGGACATACTCTGAGGCAAACACCGATCTAAGTCTTACACATCTTAGTTCTTTGCATTCTCATAAGTCTCGAAGGAAGGTAATATTATTATCTCTTCTTCAGTTGAGGACATGAGGTAACCAAGCAGCTAGGTTTTGTTCCTAATTACCAGGGAAAGTCTGGAGACTGGAATAGTTAAGTTTAGTAGAATAGTTAAGTTTAGTAGATCTGGCAATTTCCATCTTGACATCTCTGTGTGATAGATTTAAAGTTGGGTTTTGAAGTATGCAGAGTATAAAACAGAATAAATATACAAATATGAAGGTTGCTCTTTAAGTTTCAATCCATATTCTACCACTGCAAGCCCTAGACAGGCTTTAACTGTTAATACACATATGTAGGGATAGCAGCAAGGGATGGAAATATTCCTCAAAGACGCACTCCTCCCTGCACACCCTCCCAACTCCTGCACACAATCCATTAATATGTGGCCTGTTCTCAGTTCCACTTGAAAGTACAAAAATGCATGAATTTATTTTTTGTAAAGCATGTGGATGTTGAAGCTTTCTGACATTCAGGCAGTTAACCCTCCTGTTAAAAGCCCTCCTCACTACAACAGCCTGAGGCACAGTTGAAGAAAATGTCAATGATATCCAGAATGTTCAAGTGAATAAATGGGCTTCTCTCCAAGGCCCCAGGAAAGAGCAAACTGAGCTTAGTGAAAACACAGTGGGAATTTTGCAGTTTTGCCATTTCATTGCAAGGACAGTCATATCACTATGTTTAATGGAGGGCGCTCTTTAGGCAGGCATACTTGGCCCTCTTACATTAACCAGGAGAACCTCAAAATGAGGCAAAAGGGAAAAAATACAGATATGGATTTTGGTTTTGCACTTTTGACAGATTATTAAGATTTAATACTTTTGGATCCCCACCCCTACCCCATTCTTTCTCTCTCCAGAGCTTTCTCTCTTTTTCATATCTGTGGTAATATAACCCACAGATATGAAAACTGAGACCTTTTTGAAATAATCACCCAGTGATGCAAATAATACTAACTGCTAGGTAGAAACTAATAGCTAAAAAAAAAAAAATCAAATTTGAATAAAATCTATGAATATGCTATGATATTCATGTTTTCACTGTAGAGAAGCTGACTGGAGCTCAGTTTAAATTCTCCAAAGTTGCTCACCATGTTGGTCTCTTCAACCAGGTTCACCTTAAGAATTCAGGTTCTATGAATATTATTTTGAAATACTGCTAGTTTTTAGAGGGTTGGAAGTTTCTTCTTAGAGCAGTTGTGAGAGGCACAGATAGCTATGTGAAGCAACACTGTGTTGCTTTAAAAATCTGAAAATATTCACCAGAAAATGACTTACCATAAATTGTAAATGTAAAAAGATTTACCAGAAAATTTATTTCTGATACATATAAGAAATTGTTCCATTCATTGTAATTACTGTGCTTCTGGAAATTGGAAACATCTAATATATTTTCAAATTGGCAGCTGCACCCATTGCACACCCACTGAGCACCCTCTGCCATCAAGCGGGGTGGTAAGAGGACCTCAGGGGTTGACCTGGGAGACCCCTTTCACTCTCACTCCACTTACTTCTTAGTCCTCAGGACACAAACATTGCAAACAGCGACACAGAATGCATCAGGGACCAGATAAGGATCCTGACAATACAACTGGGCAGGACGCAGAAAAAGGACTATCATAGAACATAATGGACTGGAGAGACAACCATGGTGAAGACCTATCACAGAAATGCACCTACAAACTCATCAGGAATGTATGATCTAAGATTCCATATCTCAGGATATGCTACTCAAGAAAACAAGGAGCCCCTCCCCACACCGTGGGAGAAGCCCACAGAGTTGGGGAATTGGCTCCACAACAAATCTGCAAAGGGAGAGAGTGTAGATCATCCACAAAGGCCATCGGTGGATGCCCACCCTCACTGAGAAACGTCATTACAGCAAACGATGGGGAGCAAGGCCCCCCAAGCCAGAAGGCAGAGCTATGGGGTGAAGAGGCAATGGATATGCAGGGAGAATGGACTGGAATGGGTAGCCAACAAAAACATTGTTAAACCTCAAATGAGCAAGGACAGGCTGCCCAATGCAAAGTTAAGACTACAATCCTTCATGCACAGAATGCTGTGTACCAGGAACACAGTCCCTCACCTGTTAAATACACACAACCACAGAAAAGGAAGAGAGACCAATGGACTGAACATAAATCATCAAACAATGAGAGAGGAGTCTGAGTGAACAGTGAATGGATGGGCCATCAGGGGTTGCGGGGGGGGGGGGGAGAAGGCATCCCAGCAACCATTTATCTATGTAAGAAATTATTTTAAAAAATGAATAAACATAGGGGGAAAATAATAATATCAAAATATAATATGAAAATATATAAGTGGATAAAATAAATGCATGTGAGTGTCCTTATGATGGTCCACAATCTGGTCTGAGAGGCAATCCCCTTAGCAACTCAAAGTATCATAACAACATTTTTAAAAGCAATATTTAATGAGTTCAACTATTTTCTTTTTAAAGAAAATCAGAGGACTAAAACTATAATTAGACCTTAAAGATGATTTTACAGTTTTTGAAGAGTCTTGGCTATTTTGGACTGTGACAGGCAGTTAACATAGCAATGCAAAGCATGTTTCACTTGATTTTCCTGACGTTTTTACCTTTTGGAAGATAAGCTGCCAAGAACAATTCAAGGTGCTTTAATAGAAAAAAACCTTTTACTCTCATGCTATCTATAGGCTATTTCAGTACATGAGTTGCTTAGGCAAAGTCATCGTCAGTCCATCAGTCCATAGATTTGCACTCAGTAAGAATGAACATTCAACATTCTTAGGACAAGGTGTCAAACCCTAAAGCTGATTTTGCTGTTTCACTGAAAAAATATATTTTTTCATCAACACTAAAATATGATGACAAAAAGAAGGACCCTTCTTAATGTCTATTCTTTCCGAGGGCATCTTGGCTCATGAGTCAGACAAGTTGCTGCAGAAGTTTGTTTCTGTCACTTAAAAGTTGGTGAACTTGGACATGTTCCTGAACCTACTTTGGTCTGTTTCCTTTTGTGTTAAATATAACTCTAAAAGTACCTACAAAGGGGAATTTTACCAAGAGTTAAAGAGGTTGATATTTATGAAACATTTAAAACAGTATATAACATATGGTAAGTGGTTAATAGGTGTCATTCAATATTATAATTATTATCTATCCAAGCTAAATGTGTCCTCCGTATAAACTTTCATACTTTCACATTCCTAATGTATCAGCAATATTCCATAATAATAATAATTCTCTATTTCCAGTGCCAGAACATTTCTTAGGCTCTTGATCTGCTTTGTGATTTCACTGTTTCCATGCTTTTACTTCCTATGTAAACTGTGCACTTCTTTCTGTGATCCTAGTCAATAGAATCATTCTCTGTCTAAATAAAAGTCTTCCAAACCAGTCAGTATTTAGTAAGTACTTGCTGTGTGCTAGACCTAGTTAATCAGTGTTCAACAAAACAGACTTGATCTCTGACTTTACAGCTCTGTTGGGAGAACAAATATTGGACTAATATCGAATAGTAAGTATGGCTTGCTAAATTACTATCCGGGACCCAGTTGTAATAACTGTTCGAGAAAGAGGCTCCATTAAGGAAAGAGCAGGACTCCTGTTAGATTGCTCTTTTACCTGCCTTGTTAGGGAGAAGCAGTCTAGCATGCCTTGATAAAGGTTCTGTTCCATCTTGTGAGGTGACAGAGCTGGGCAGCTATCATAGTAATGTAGGGAGGCAAATAATCTTAAACATCCAGAGAAGACTAAGATTTCCAAGCAATGGGAGAGTGCTACAGTGGCAACCTATTTATTCCTGTTTCAAAATCTGTCTCTGTCCCCCTGAAAACATTAGACCTCTAGGGTTAACATTTTTAAATTCTTCAGAGGAAATCCAGGTGCTTCTCTTAATACCTGTTTCCAGTTAGAAATCACTCCCTAAGAATATCATATTAGTCGTAATTATTTGTACTTGCATTCAGGTGTTCCATTTTCCAAGATTTTAGATTTCCTATAATCTCCAGCACATTCAACAAGTATGTATGAGAATATTTCTATTTTATAAAAAACATCTGGTCAACATAATCAATAGACCAGACCCAGACATAAGAGGCCAAGATACTAGTACGAAAAGTGAGTTGATATTTCTAGTATGTGTTTAATATTATGATAAATTAGGAATCAGGTACTGGAGTAATGGAAATTGGAATGGAGTTTGGGAAAATTATATTGGAAAGAGTAGGTATAAATATAGTAAGATATAATGACTCATCAAATATTATGGCAAAAGAGGGGGAGCTCTAGTTTCTAAGATATTTGGTTTGAACAAATTAAACCAAAGATAATGCCACTTATCAAGATGAACAAGATGAAGAATATAGGCTTAAAAATGAATTTAGGGGATTCCAGCAACCAAATAACCAAATGATCAAAGTTTCTCAATTTCTCAGTTTTTCTCAATTGGTAGAGTTCATAAATTATATATACAATTATATATATAATATATAATGGCAGAGTTTATAAGTCATATATATATATGAGTAGAATAGGAAAAAGCATCCTCTGGTCTTCAAGGTTTTTTTTTGAGTGATCTAATAATTCAATCAAAATAACACAGATAAGCAAGAGAAAAACTAATTAAATTTTATACATACAGGAAACCCACAAAACAAACGATTTCAAGACAGTCCATGAAAACAAGTTTATACACTTTCCTGAGGCAAGGAATGAGACAGAAATCTGGTGACTTTAAAAGTGAGATGGTAACTCACATGATTATAAAAAGAGCAGATGTTCAATAATTATACATTTTCCCTCTATACTGATAGGTCATAAAATTTATTTCTGGTAATAACTCTTGTTTTTAGCAAGGGTCCCTAACTAAATTTTTCTAGGTAGTTAAAAGAGAGACAAAGGTTTTTCTTCAGTCAGCAGGGTCTCGACTGCATCAGTTCAAAATTATCTACATGTTAGACCTTGGGTAGGGTTATTCTAAAATACTCCTTTGTCATACTATCTATTATGGGCTAAGCTATGTTCCCTCCAAATTCTTATATTTAAGTTCCAAGCCCCATTACCTAAGAATGTAACCTATATTCCCCCAACCCAAATTCTTATGTTGAAGCTGTCATACCTGGTACTGTATAAACTGTGTACAATATACAATAGACTGTATACTATATAGACTGTATGCAGACTGTAACGGTATTTAGAAATACAATCTTCAAAGAGGTAGTAAGTTAAAATGGAGAACTTAGGGTGAATACTAATCTAATCTGATAGGTGCTCTTATAATAAGTTTGAATTTGGTTATACAAAAAGACAACAGGGATGTGCACACCAGAGGAAATTCCACGTGAGCACAAAGGGAGAATGTAGTCATCTGCAAGTCAAGGAGAGATGCTTCAGAAGAAAATTGGCTGACATCTTGATCTTTGACTTCAGCCTCTGGAGCCCTACAAAAATAAATTCTGCTGCTGAAAGCATCCAGTCTGAGGTATTTTGTGATGGCATGATGTGTACAGAATAGCAAATTAAGGTAGCCTCTACATCACTGCTTCTCAAACTCTAAGGTGCAAAAGAATCAGTTCTTGCTCTGATTTAGAAAGCTGAGATTGAGACCTGGAATTCGGTATTTTATCAACTCCCAGGTGACACGTATGCTCACTGTGCACCTCATTGAGCAGCAAGACTAAATAAGTATTTCTCAAACTTCAGTTTAGAAAATTTCTTGTAACCAAATCATCTGGGGCCAATGTTAAGCAGGCAGATTTATGATCTCGGGCTTTTTGAATTAAACCTCTATATCAAGAGGTGCATCCCAGAATACACATTTCCAACAAACTCAATAATCAAATTTATGCCATCTAGATTTGAGACTTTCTCTCCAAGACCATTTCTAGCACCACAGGAAAATTGAATAACTTATTCATCTGCCACTCTATCATCTTTCCCAGGAAATTTTAACATGTTTTGAGGGCACTGGACATCTCAGTGACACTAACCTAACACCTCTCCCAGAGACATCTGAGATTAAGCCTACATAGGAACTAACACTCAGGACAGAAGTTAAAAGCAGCTCACGCACGGGAAAGTAATTTGGAGAGAACCTCCCAGGCTTTTAAGCAGCTGTTTTTGCATACAAGAAGCAAAAGTTGAGGTATAAAACCCAGAAGGGTGGAAATGTAATAATACTTCCAAGTTTTTTCTACTGAAGTCAATTTACTTCATTAACTGACACTTTGCACCTCCTGGAGGCTTGAAATAAAGGTTGTCCCCCCTGGACACTAAGGCAATTGTAGGAAGAAATAATGTGCCCATAATCTGTATCCCCTTTTTTTGCTTTTTTATATTTGTTTAACCTATCCCTCTATTATTTACTGTTCTTTGCCGAAGTTCATCTCTCCATCCCCATTCCTACTTCCAGTCAGTGAGAGGCTGCTTACTGGTGTGCACAAATCTTGAAGCAGATTGGCCCCACAAGAGAAGGGGCAACATCTAGTGAGGAAAGACCAGACTTTCTGTCAGGAGACCAGGATTCTATTCCTTGACTTTCCACCCTTTCAGACATTCTGACTTCTCTGGTGAGTCTTTTATTCTCTGGCTCTCAATATCCTCATATGCAAAATAAAGCTGAGCTAGATTACCTCTAAGGTTCCCTCTGTCAATAAAGTACTTTGATTTTCAAATGAATATAAAGCTTTGAATCTACTGCTGAACTTAATTTTTCACCAGCTTCCTTTGCAAGCCTGAAAATTTTATACCAGTAAAACTTCAATTTCATACCAGTAAAACTGGAATAATAATATATTGGTAGACTATACCACCATTACCCAGTCAATTTATTATCACTGGCTGATTCCAGAGTCAGTATTAGTCTATTCGTGCCACCTCAGAACATTACTTGCAGCCTACCCCACCCTCACTCCTCATTCAATTTAACCTATGAGCTAAGGGATGGGGACCACAAGTGGCATCTCCTTTGCAATGCAATAGGACCTCTCAAGCTCAAATGAAGGAAAGCAGCACTGTGGGGTGCAAATTCCAAGTGCCAATACTATAAAGAAGTGAGTTTTTGCTGATTGTAACTTGGCTCTAAATCTTTTCTCAGCTGGGACAACAGTTACTATAGCCCTGGTTCATGGAGAAGAATTAGCAAACAAAGGTTTTTCTATAATACTTGGGCACACCATATATATTAACAGTAATTTAGAGTTCAAACTTGGTTTAACTTAAGTAATTTAGAGTTCAAACTTGGTTCAACTTCAGGCTCAACATACTTGAATAATTTACCCAAATACTCTTTTTATTGTTGAAGTAACTTTGACTTTACATTATTGCTGGTATTTGGAAGTATTACAATTCCCCAACCCCAGCCCTTTCCTGGTATTTGGAAGTATTGCAACTCCCCAACCTCCTAGCCTATCAAATAGTCCATTATGCAAATCAAAAATTTACAAAAAACTCATAAAACTAAACAAAAAGAAAATGAACAGCCCAATCAAAAAATAGGCAGAATTAAAAAGGTTTTTCTCCAAAGAAGAGACGGCAAAAAGTCACATGAAAAAAAATGCTCATCACTGATTATCAGGGAAATGTAAATCAAGACCACAATGAGATATCACCTCACACTTGTGAGAATGGCCCATAATGAAAAGAACAGAAACAAATGTTGATAAGGATGTGGAGGAAAGACAGCCATTCTACAGTATTGGTGGAAATGTAGACTGGTCTAGACCTTATGGAAAACAGTCTAGAGGGCATTCAACTTCTTTGAAACTCAGTTTCCTCCTTTGTAAAATGGAATCACCAGGAAAAGTACATGAATTTTTATATAAAAGTACATGAATTTATATATATATATATGCCAACAGCAGTATAAAGAGAAAATGTGAATTTTAGTTACATAAATGAAAAGCAAATTATTATTTTATTTATAATATCCAAAAAGACCAGGCTTGTTTCACTCTTCCAAAATGTCAGATCCCTAAGATTGAGCTGATCTAAGCATACTAACTCATTCTAGCAAGGAAGCATCTTAACACTTCAAAGACAAACTCCATCTGAAAGTGCAAGCTTTGCCAATGAAAGGTAGACCTAAAACCCTGATGTGGACATTCTGAAATTGGCTAGTGTATCTTTAATAGGGGGAGCAGTACTTTTCCTTTAATGAGCTCTTCCACAGTATAGGGACACTGGGGGACCATTAGAATTTTCCTCTGCAAAGTGAACAAGGTTCGTGGTTCCATAGTAACCACAGCTGAATAATTCAAACTGAGGAGCTTACAAAATGGTGTTTTACCTAAGAATATTTTTATAACCCCTTACATTATAATCCTAATAAAAGGGTTTCTTACCAAGGTTATTATTATTTCAGGGAAAAAAAACAATCATTTATGCACACAAACATACACATATACACATCCTTCCCCAGTCCCTTTTTTGGCATTTTTTCAACAGAGTACTACGAGAGAGAGAGAGAGGAGAGAAATTTATAAGGGAGTGAGGACTCCATTCTGTGATACTACCTTTGCTCCCAATACTTGAAAGGAAGCTTCATTTTGAATTATAACACATCTGGGACATAACTAGAGAGAGAGAAAGAGATAGAAAGTGGGGAACAAGTGTAATCAGCAGAATCACTGATTACATTTGTAATGACTGTCAGAAATGTGCCTGTGGGCAAAAACGGATTCACATTAGCACAAAATACACAGCCACTTTCCACTTGCTTCAGCTAGTACTCAAAGGTATATTCAAGGACCTCGTGCACCAGAAACACCTGGAAAGCTTTTTTTTCTAAATAACAGACTTGAAGGGTCCACATGTACATGTAGAATTTCTCATTCTGTATATCTGAGGCAGAACCCAGGAAACACTGTTTTTAAAAGCTTCTCTTAAGTGATATGTACAAAGATTTGTTGACCCCTATTTCCCTAATTGGGTTCAGTATTACACTATCTGAAAAAAAGACACTTCTCCAAAAAGGAAATACAGATGGCCAATAGGCATATGAAAGAATGCAACACATCACTAATAGGGAAATGGAAATCAAAACCACACTGAGATACCATTTTACACCAGTAAGAATAGCCCATGGTAAAAACAAAACAAAAAAAGAACACAGGTTACAACAAGTGTTGGCGTGGATGCAGAGAAAAAGGAACACTCTTATACTGCTGGTGGGAGTGCAAACTGGTCCAGTCACTATGGAAGGCTATGTGGAGGACCCTCAAACAACTGAAAGTGGGATTACCATTCAACCCAGCAGTCCCACTACTGGGAATCTCAACATCTGTACACGCATGTTTATTGCAGCACTGTTTAAAACTGCTAAGATATGGCAAAAACCCAAATGCCCCAACACTGATGAATGGTTGACATATATGTGGCATATGTACAAAATGGAATATTATGCATCAATCAAAGAAGAAAAACTTACATCATTTGCAGCAAATGGATGGAGCTAGAAGGAATCAAGTTAGCGGAAATAAGCCAGAAAGAAAAAGAGAAGTATGGGATGGTCTCACTTATATGAGGGATATAGGAAAAAAACAAATGTATAAGAAAATTTTAAGTCTGCCAACAGAACCTAACCATAGAGCAAGAGACATGGAGCAGGGAGAAAATGGGGGAGGGGGAGGGCACAAAAGATTAAGATGGTTAACAGGTGTTAAGGAGATAGGAGAACCTCAGGGTAGACAATGATATAATATGTGTGTGTGTGCAATCAATAAAAATAAATTTTAAAAATGGAATAACTTAAAAATAAGGAAAAGTTCACTAAAAATCCATGGCATGTGTTACTAAAATATCAAGCTGATATTAGAATTGAAGAATGTATTGACACATCAATTATTTGTCTTGACATGATAAGATCTCCTCAAATTCAATTCTTAATATTTCAAATAATCAGAAACACATCATCCATATCACTGAATGAACTACATCCAGTTTATGCTCATATATCCTCCCCACAAAAAGCAAAATATTAAAATGAGGATATCAAAAATTCCATTTTAAAGAAATTGACTTCTGATGTGTGTTCCAGGTTTTGTGTTTTACTCACTTTCAACTCCTATCATACTGGATCAACAGCTTATTAACCTGCTGACCCTAGGCCATTACAGGACTTTGAATCTTCAAAGAAATATTCTGTTATATTTGGTCATTGTGCTAATTTTTAGCCTGAAATGTTAACACTCCTCTTTATGCCAAACCCCTGGACTTAGATCTTCTTAAGTGTCCGGTACCAGGCATGAATCTCCTATACCTGTTTTCCTGAAGAGTGTTCAAAGGAAAAATGCATAGCAATAGATTATTCGGAACCCCAGTCTGATAAAAGAGTTGAGATCCATCCTTTCTGCCACTTCAAAAAATAAAGAATGGGATTGTTTGCTGACAATAAAACAGAGTAATTAGGGAGAAGCTTTTGGACACATTTCTATATTGAAATTGTATTGGTGACTAATTGGACAACACAAAATCACTATCTGAGAGCACACAGATTGTAATGGATTTAACCTTGAATGTCAAATTCCCAATCATCTATATCATCCTAGGTCTAGGATTGAGCAGTGTGTCACTCACACAGGAAAGACAGGGGTTGGGGGGGATGCAGATTAGATTGTTGGTAATATAACTAGGACAAAAGGGCTTCCAGTTATCAAAAATGTCTGTATTAGAACCATCTCATATCACCCTAATCACATATTAGTTTGTAGTAATTTTTAAATTTGCTTTATACCCACATTGAGGTCTCCTTTAGGTAGATTCCCAGAAGTGCGACTGCTGGGTCAAATGATAATTCCATTTTCATTAGTTTGAGGGTTCTCCATACTGCTTTCCATAGTGGCTGGACGAGTTTACATTCCCACCAGCAGTGTAAGTGTTCCTTTCTCTCCACATTCACACCAGCACTTGTTGTTGCCTGTTTTTTTGATGTGGGCCATTCTTTTTTTTTTTTTTTTATTTTTTTATTTT